>VWYI01032788.1:47893-62490 GCA_013399455.1 Anthoscopus minutus | reverse complement strand
GGAGGGGAGGGGAGGGGAGGGGAGGGGGAGAGAAGAGAACTCTACAGAAATAGTAATGACTCGGAGTTATAAATAAAGCTACTGAGAATTCACTGACATTCCTTCAGAGGGTTTTGGAAGGGGAAGTAAGCTTTCTGTTGCTTTATTTGTATGTGCATGGACTTTTTTATTGTCAATTTCTTTAATACAAATGAATTGTCCTAATACAGCAAAGATTACTTCATTAAGTATATGTTATTTTGTAGGAATTTGGCTTCCAAATTATCACTGAGCTTTAAAAGCAGCACTAAGAAGAAAACTGAATAAAATACAGATCATTACCAAAAACCTTTTAGAATATTATTAATAACATCATGTCATAAAAAATTGTATTAAAACCATACATAACTGTGTTCAGGTGTTTTTATATCCTTTTTATAGCTGAAGAATGTCAAAACAGAAAGCTATTAAAATATTAAATGCATGCTCATATTTGCATTCTGTTTTCGCTACAAGCATCAGTATTTTCAGCCCAGCTCTGCCACTTCAGTAAAATGTACCAGAAAGAAGAGTCAGACAAGCTGCTTACTGTAAAAACAACATTTACCAGTTTATTTGTAAACTATGCCCTAGTTACACAAAACACTGGAAGAATGACTAATGAGTTTTATATGTGAGGCCCATTCAAGATCTTAGAAAGTACTTAAACTGTGGTTACCTTAAGGAGACACTGTACTTGGGATAAAAGATGCTTCTATACTGAACCCAGGTCCCAGTTTCCTCTTCTCTATTCTGGTCTTCAATTGAAAAGAGATTGAATGATGCAAACCTTCTTACAGATACTTGTTGGAGATGCACATCTTTCAAGTGTTTTTTCCTCAGAACCTTTGAAACAAAGAACAAATTAAACATTAACATTAAAACTTCCAATAAAAGAACAAACCCATGCCTATTTCAGTGAAGAGGCAAATCATAATGGCTATGCTATAAGCTAGTAGTTATGAATAACAAGTATGTCAAGCCCGAACAAAATACAGTGGTATTGATGGTAAGGGTCAAGAGAATGAGTTATGAATTATGAAATATGGTTTGAGCTGTGCCATTGCTCAGAAGACAAACAGCATTTCCCGGCCACACAAAAAGACTTATTCCTTAGGGCAGTGATGGAGAAATGTCCACAATTTAACTTCTTTCTCCTAACATTGAAGCGAATATATAAGTAATTGCCATTGCATTTTTAAAATTAAGATGCATATGTAGTCTCCAGTGATGGATAAAAAAAAAAGCACAGAAAATAAACATCACTATAAACTGATAGAGGTACAAGGAAAAACTCCATTGAGTAGGACAGCACTGCAATTTACAAGTTTTGCCAACTAGAGACAAAACAAATGAGAAATAGCTCTCATTTGAAACTTGAATTAGAATTATGAAACTTGAAATAGAAGCTTTGCATAGAGGATGTGTACAAAAAAAATAGCGGGTCAGTGATTTTTTTGCTGTACCCAACCTGTGCTGCCATGCCTTAACTGCAAATGCAGTTGCATTTAACAGTCTTACACTTTGGGGCCATGACCTATTATTTTGCAGGATATTTGGAACTACTACATAAGTGAGCAGAACAATTGTATTTGCTACACTGTTGGCTCCTAACAGCAGGTCTGAGGCATCAGGCTTACTACTTTTGGAGCTATTTTCAATGGCAGGTCTCAGAATATGAAAGGCACAGGCATTTTCCATGAAGTATTAAAAAAAATCAGGGTGCTGTCCATAGTACTTCTGTAACACGTGAGAAAAATACACACACAAAGGAAAATGCAAAAATACCAAAGCAGGAGAACAAAATTAAAAGATTTTAATTAAAAATTAAAAGAAAAGTAAAATTAAGACACCTGTGTGCCTGAAATCAAAATGGACTGTCTTGAAGACTAAAGAAAACCAGCAAGACCTAATTTTCAGAAAAGTGTGTTGTTTGGGGACTTCTTTAAAGCAATAGCAAGCCATTACTAACAGGAAAAAATACAGCAGCAACGTATTTCTATTTTCAGTTTCCGTTGTACAGAGACATCTTACTGCCACTCTGTAAAATTCCTTCTCTGGATTAGCAGAAAATCTCATCAGCATTTGAATACTCAAAAAAACATTTCTCCCACAGCCTAAAACAAAATTAAAGTGGTCTAAGATCTGAAAATTACAGCAGCAGGTCAAATTGTTTAAACCTAAGAATAATTGAGGAAACAGCACAAATGGAAAATGTTACATTATTTATCTCTAACTCTGTATTTTTTACATATAGTTCAAAGAGGGGTTTTTCGCTAGTCTGTTCCTAAAAGGATCACAGTTGTGTTGAACAGGCTACAAAGATAAGTTGGTGCTATAGAATAATCCACCGATAAAAACAAAATGTGACAAACCTATCATAACTCACCACCAAAAAGTCTCCTGTTCTATAAAGATTCTAATAAAGTATTACCACAGATCTCAGTTGCAACGGCCTTGGTATTTAGTCACAGTATTAGGACCATGTTTAGGATTTTCAATAAAACCTAAAACTAGTTGATCTCTCTTTAAAACAAACAACAAACCTCACCAAAAAATAATCTCCCACAAAAAAAACATGGAGAAAGGCAGTCACCTGAAATTCCCTGTATTTAACTGTGTATATCATTGTGTTAGGCCTGGTTGCACTAAGAGCCAAATTCAATAACAGCTTATGGTCTACAAACCTCTGCCAGTTCTCTGACAGTGACTGCAAGGCGGTGTTTTGTACATGTAAGAAAGTTTCTACACAGCAACAATATAACCTGTAACTGCACTCTAAATATCATCCATAAGACTACAGTATTTATTTTTACAAATAATTTATTTACAAAATTGTTTTATCCAACCGTAAATAATTTACAAACTCAAGACTAACAAAAACATGGAAAATAGATCTGGATCACAGGCACCCTTCACAGAAAGAAGAGCAGGAAGAGATGAAAATTTGTTTTAGAAATGTTTCTGTCCAGGAAAAAAATATCATTGACCTGGCTTCGCTTGAACTTTTACTTTTGAGTTCTGGAAGTTAAAGTACATTAGCAGGTGAGCAAGATCAGGCACGTGGTGTGACTTTTGGGGTTGGCCCTGCACAGGGCCAGGAGTTGAACTTGATGATCCTTGCGCGTCCTTTCCTGCTCAGCATAATCCATGATTCTGAGACTTGTATGAAAAGAGCAAGAGGAAGGTAGCAGGCAGGATAAACAGAAAACTTACAGATTACATGAAACTTGCTATAGAGAGTGTAATGTACGTCTAGGGAGGAACCTAATGCATGCCTATTGCTCTAACTTCCCTGCTGAAAACTACAGACTGGATGATGCCATCAGCCACAGAGACTGGCAGAGCTCAAAACACGGCCTTAGAGAACTTATCCAGTCATTTACAAATGCACAGTAAATGGGTAACTTCCCTCAGCATTTTTTTAAAGAAAAAAATACTTTTCTTGATTCTAACAGACTAAGTTTAAAATATTGCCAAACTTCAAACCCAGTACATACATAAAACATTTCATTGGTAAAGAGCACACAGGTAATTATGCACACCCCTGATTCTTTATGCTAGCTTCATAGGATACCTCATAAAAGGGCATTTTTTTCTTAATTAAATCAGCGAGCATGCACTCAAGCATCCTTACCACAGTAAATCAATTTTTGTGTGCATTGAATACAAGCAAATTCAAGACATAAACATACCACAGAACTGATTTCACGTAAGGCGTTATTATAAGCAGTATGAAAAGCACTTTTAAAAACACTGTAAGAAACACTTTGACAGTGCTCCTTTGGATTTAAAAATGGATTTAAAGGAACGTTGATACCTTCTTCCAATCCACAGATAGATCTGAGCACCACTGCAAAGAGCACAGAACTGATTTTTACTTCAGATGCACCAGTAAGATTAAATTGATCCTTGCTTACTGTACCATATAAAAATCAACAGAAAAGCTAAAGAACATGGAAAAACCAAGGGAATCTGCAGAGGAAAAGGTCACAGATACATGTAGTTTGAGGAAAAAAAGAGAAGCCTTCTCCCCAAATACCTACATGCACTCTTCCACAACTCCATTCTATTGTTATGAAAAGCTCCTTATGATTTTAAGAGACAGGAATATGCCAAAGGCAGTGTATGTTGAGAAGAAATAACAGCTAGTATAGCCACCGAGCAGTTTACATAGTCTGCTAGAGCAGAAACCTACAAAACTGATATTCCTACCAGTAACTTTGATATTTCCTGCTTAAGAGTACAATAAAACAGAAGCTGGTCCTGTTGAACAGGATGGGTGAATTTAGAAACACACAGAGCAATACTGATGTCCTCAGGCCTCCCACTGTGACCCAGTTGCAGCCAGGTGCCCCTTCCAACCCAGCTGCTGCTACTGACCCAGTGCCACCTCTCCACCCTCTCAGGGTCAGCTGTCCATAGGCAGCTCCAGATGTCCATCTGCACAGAACCAAACACTCAAGTTAGAGCTGTAAATTTCACATCCCATAACATCAGCCAATGAAGCAGACTGGAGTTTTTAAGCCTTTATGCCTACACCCACCTGCAGAGGAATCCTTTCTGAGGGTCTAAAACAGTGTGGAAGGCTGCAGCTGAGAAGCTGCTGTTTACTACAGCACAGAGGTCACTACTTGCTCTTTCTTCCTCCTCACCCTCCTCCAGGCACAGACCCTCAGCAAAATGCAGTTTTCACTGCCAGGTGAGCGGGATCTCGGCCCTGCTCCCCACCAAAGCCAGTCTGGGGGGCAGGGAACAAAGAACAAAGATGAAGCGGCAGCCGCAACAAAGAGCCCCAGTGGCATCAATGGAAGGTGTCAAACTATGGCCTGAAAATCCCAAGGTGCCCTCAGGCAGTGAGGGTGCCAATTGGACGCTGGTCCACCTCCCTAATACAGGCCACAGCCAGTTTTGGGGATCTACTGAAGACACACTTTAGAATCATAAAATGACAGAATAAGCTGACTTGGAAGGAACCCATGACCACTATCGAGTCCAACTCCTGGCCCTGCACAGGACACTGCTAGAGTCACACCATGTGCCTCAGAGCATTGTCCAAACACTTCCACTCTGTCAGGCTTCAAATCTGTCAGGCTGTCAGGCTTGACTGACACCACTTCCCTGGGGAGCCTGTTCCAGTGTCCAGCCACCCTCTGTGTGAAAAACCTTCTTCTAATATCCAACCTAAACCTTCCCTGCAAAATTTCAAGCCATCCCCTTAAGTCCTGTCACCGGTCACGAAAGTGAAGGGATCAGCCCCTCCGCCCCTCCACTTTCCCCTCTCTTTAGAAAGGTTGGGTGCATATATACATGTACATATTTTTATTATGATAATATTTTCCAGGGAAAGTGTTGCAAGTCCCTTTAAATGACCCACCAAAGTATTGTTCGCAGTCCTCCTGTAAGAGGTGCGAGAAGCGCGGGATTCCCAGGGCACAGTCCGGCCCGAGGGAACAGCGAGAGACCCGCACCGACTTGAGGCTGCGCCACCGCCCGNCCCGCAGCTGCCCGTGATGGGGCAGCGCGGGGAGCCGGCAGCCTCGGCCATGCGGCGGCGGGAGCGCCGGGAGCTGGCGCGGCGGGAGGGAGCGCTGTCTTGGGCGGCGGGGACGCGCCGCTGAGCATCCAGCGGCTGCGGGACTGGCCAGGCTAGGGATAGAGCGGGACGAGGGGCGCGGCCATCTTTGCTAAGGGCAGCGCCGAGCGACTCTCGGCGGCCGAGAAAGTGCGGTGCTGTTCAGGCCCGGCACGGCGAGGGCGCGCCTCAAGACAAATCGTCCGTGGCTTCCGCGCCCGGGAATAGGACTGGGTGTGGCACGGCAGCCACCCAGGAAAGCTGCACCAGGGACTGTGCCCGCCTGCCGTGGCTCCGCGTTCCAGCGCTGCCACCAGCGGCGTTCTGCCGCTGCGGCTGCTGAAGCGCCCTACCGCCATCTTAGTTACGGGCAGCGCCCCCGGGAGCGCTGCCGCCCGCCCGGCGTCTCATCCCGGGCAGCCCCGGCCTAGCGGGAGCGGGAGGAGCGGCGGAAGCGCCACGGCGAGTTCTTGCGCGGGCCGACGGGTAGCGCCGGTGGGGAGCGGGGCAGCGCCGGTTCCAGCAGGACACGTGGGCCCATTCCCTGGCCCAGCTCCTGCTGCCCAGGGACCCTAGGGCGAGGGCGTAGGTTTGGTGTTAAGATGATGGGGAAGTGGGGGACGACTCCTTTCTCCAAACTTTCCCAGAGTTCTGTCCTTGAGCGTTTGGAGCTGCGCGTTGCACCTCCCCGGCTCATAGTTTCGCTGGAGTTAAACTTCGGGCCTCCAGGAATATTCCAGTTTAAACGTGCGTGCCAGTCGTTAAAAAACAAATTTAGGTTTTACTTATTTTCTTCTTATTTGATTTACCTAGTGACTCAATCACATTTCTTTGAAAGAGGAAGTTTATGCTATGTATATTTTGTATGTATGTATATTTACATTTACACCTGCATTTTATGTTATGTGTATTTCATGCACACAGTGTAAATGATCGGCAGTTTGGGATTTTTCAGAAATTCCAGGTTGGCTGTCAAGAAATGAAGGTTAGGATGTGCTGCACTGGACTGCAGAATCTTCTCCAAGGGCTGAGCTTCAGTGCCAAGTACTACTCTAAGCATAACCTTACCCAAACAATGTGTCCTTACAATAAAATTGGACCAAAAAAGTTCCACATCCTGGACAGTTCAAAAAGTACATGCACCCGCTGGACTGCACTACCTGGAAGCATTCTGCCATGCAGATTATTTTCCTGGAAGGTATGCTGTTTAAGTATAGACTTAATACCAACGACCACTTTGGCACATCTATTAAGGGACCCACCCAGTCATACTTTCCCCATATTGAAGAAACACATTTTTCCAGAGAATTTGAAGCAGAGGAATCAAGTCCAGGATATCAGTTACGTTAAAAGAAGCTTTCCTATGCTGTTTTGACATAAAGCTGTATTTTGGTTGATTTTTTCACTAAAGTCATTTGAAAAAATTGGTATATTCCAGACTCAGGTAAAGTGTCAGGAGAAAACTGCAGGGAGAGATTAGCTAGTGTAGAGGCAAAGTGTCCAAACTGATGATACCAGACTGTCAGCTGGCTTGAAAAAAAACTTGACTTTTCTGTGTTGACCAGTACATCATGGTTTTCATCATATTAAAATATAATATTGACATCTCATAGTCATGCTCACATGTTCTAAACTATATTTTTAAAGGTATATGCATTGATTTCTGTAAATAAATATTGTGTAATTGGATGGTCAGTATATCATGCACAGAGTCAGAAAACAGTCTGAAATAATTTTAGGTCTTCTGTGTTTCTAATACAGATTTTGCTAGAGATATTATAAAAATTTACTGCAGTATGACAGCCTGGAAACTTATTTATAAGTACTGTTTAAAAAGATTCATGCTTCGTTAAACCTTATCCTAAACATGTTTTCAGATGAATGCGTGGCTGTCCTAAAATTGTTCAAATTGACAGTGTTTGTCTTCACAAGTGACACAAAGTTCATCTTTTGGTAACTCTTTCATTTGGCACCAGAGTTCCTAATTCTGTGTCTCAAATGTAAGCAAATGTTTCAAGGAGAACATAGGAGGTCTGGAGGGATGAGAATGTGTGGTTCAGTTTACTTGGTGGTACTTCACTAACACAAATGTTCCAAATGCTGCTCTGTGACACTGGTCCCAGGATGCAAATATTGTTTTCGTCTGAAAGGAGACTGTGCCTGTTTGCTTTGGAGCAAATGTTTGCACACCAGTTATCACTGAGATCCTCTGGTATCCTGAAAATCTTTCTAGATTACTAGATCTTCTCCAGGCAGGGAGGTGTTCCATACCTCTTAATATATCCCCACCCTATGACCACCAGCTAATATAATATTTCCAAATGAATACAATAGGAATTGCTGAAAACAAAAGGAGGACAATCATCAAACAATTCATAAAGCATGGAACTCATCAAAGGAAGCTGTGGATGCTAAAATATTATATAGGTATAAGGGAAGACATATATGAGATATATATATATATATATGATATATATGAGAGAGGCATTTTAAATATCCAAAAACCATGTTAGGGTCAGGATATTTCAGAGCTAAAATTGTTTAAGGCTGGGGAAAATCATCTGTCTTGTCCCATTCTTATGCTTTCCTAATTATCCATTTATGGCTGCTGAGGTTTTATTTGGTTGTGTCATGTTTGAGGGATGGTATTTGCTTAGGACAGTTTGATGGTGGTGGTTACAACTTTAGTATCCAGCAGTTTGTTTCTCATGACCAATCGCTCAGTTGCTCCAGAGCTTCTCTAAAAGCCTTCACAATTTCTTTGCCTTGTGCCAACTGAGAGGAAGCATTGGTCTGAACCCATGATAGACACTGAGCTCTCAGCAGTGATGTGCTTTATGTTCATAGGGAGTTCAGTAACTGGAGCAGATGGTTTCCTTTCAGAGTCTACTTGAAACACTCATGATTTAGTTTCACATGTGTTTCTGAAGACAAACTAGGAACAAACCAAGTCTTTAATGGAAAGTAAGTATAGGATATGAAGCATAGGCTGCTTTTTAAGTTTAGACACATTCAAGTTGTACATTGAATGTTATAAAATGCTACTTTGTGTGATCTGTGCAGAATTATGTAGTGTAAGTTGTGAAGCTTGCTACTTAATCGAGTGAGATTTCACAGCATGCAAGAGGAAATAGCATTGTTCTAGCAGTTTTAATACACTTTTAACATTTTTACAGTAGAAGATAGCTTTGTTGGCAGTGAGGTTGCAGTAATCTCACATTTCATGGAAAACGAGATACTTAAACATATTCCCGATAAAATTGTTGCAGAACTCATATGAGTTCACTGCTTCACTTCATTCTGCACCTTATGAATATTTACATTAACACTTCTAAGGAGGTGGAGCAAGAACCTGAATGAGTTTCTTGGACTCCTAGGTACAAGGACAGAGGTGTGGGCTGTGTTGTCTACAAAAGGAAATGAGAAATTACACTCTAAAGACAGGAAGTTATGAAAGAAAGCTGTGAAGAAGGAAAAATAATAGACTTCCATACAAAGTAAAACCTAGTTCCAAAACAGGAACAAACATACTTACCTATAATCGATTGAGAGCATATATTAATAGTACCCTAAATTTTGAAGAAAAGACCTCAGTAAATGTGTCAAGTAAAGCATGTTTGACAGTGCCTCCCCAAAAGTTCAGGAAGAGTTAAAATAAAACATATTCCAACTGCAGTTTTTGTTTCTATTGGCATGTACTTTTGTAATAATGCAAAGTATTACAAATGCAGATGGTTTTGGGCCTGTGATTTGGGATATCGCCTCAATATGTTCAGATTGGTGTGCAGTGTGCTGGCTTGGAGCCATTGTTGTCTTTCCGTACTTAGCAGAAAGAAAAAATGGTCCCTTCCAAAAGGAATCAAAATACATCCATAGTAACTTCAGACCTTTTGCACAAGAACCTTCTGAAATCAGAGCAAAAAAACTGGAATAACTTTCTACCAACATACAAAGCTATGACAAAGAAAATCAAAGAAAAACTGGAAGAATTGCACAACATGTATACACCCAATTCAGGAAGCCCAAGGGTAAGTGGCAAACACTAAAAACATTTCCCATCACTGACTACAAATAAAAGACGCTGAAGCCATTCCTGCTATAAAGTGCTGTTTTACTCATTTTTTTACAGTAGCAATTTTGAATATTTTAATAACTGCATAGTAACAGTTTGTGCTTAGAACAGCTTATACCTGTTATGACTGTGAATTTACCTTAATTTCTCCATAAGCAAAAGCAAGTAAAGATAAAATAGTCATCTGACTTTTGGATAAAGATTACAAGACATTGTAAGTTGCAAGAGCAGTTGCAGGTGATCTGAGCCTTCTGTGAAATTTAGAGCAGGTAGAGGTGGCTTAAGTACCATAACTGTAAAAACCTTTCTGATGTGTGCAATTTCTTCTTCAGTGTAGAATATATGTTCTGTCATTTGTTACATTTATTACAATTTGTTACAATCCTGCTGTACTGAAAAATTACTGTATATAGAGATTCAAAGGGAATAGTCTAATTGTGTGCTGGACTGAAATATGTTTGTATGCAAACTGAAATATGTTTGTTTGTATTGAACAGATGAGGTTTGGTGAAAATGTGTACTTTGAAGAGAATGGCTGCATATTTCTTGCAAAAGCAGATCATGGTAAGGGGTTTCTCTTCCTAATATGGTAGGATTCTTGAAAAAGGTATACATGTATCACTTAGTGTTCTTCCATTAATGCTTAACTTGTCTGTTTCTTAACTAAAAATACTTTTATACAATTCCATAATATAGTAATAATTCTAGACTCCTGAATCTGAAAAGGTGACGTAAAGAGAGTTAAAGAATAGCATATATTGATATGAAGGCAAGTTGCTGGAGAGGAAAGAGAGAAGACACTTCTTTTCAGAGCGCTAACTTAACATTTTGAAAAAGGAAAAGAACATCCATGCTTTTTTATTTTTAAGGTGGGGTGAAAGAATTTCTAGTTTTATTTATTAAAAACAACTGCACTTTGACTATCTGAGCGTTAAAATTCAATATGTTTAGTAGAAGCCAAGATCTACGTTTTGAAATATTTTTAGTAATAGTTACAGGACTTTTTCCGTTGGAACTATAAATTTTTGTTTATTTTTACAAAATGCATTTGGAAATACCTTGCAAGACTGGTATTTGGTGTTGATAATTCCAGTAGAATGTTTGTAAATATTGGAGACAGATTTGTTAAATACAGACATTAAGAATCACCGTTCTTTTTGGCAGTGTATTAATTACAAGATTTTTTGCTATCTCTTTTTGCTATGTAATAGGTAAAGGAAATGCTGAGATTTTATTCAGTGTTGAAGATTATGGGTTTTCTGATGCCTTTATTCAACGGATCAGAATTTCACCAGATCAGAGATACATGGCCATCAGCTTAAAAAGTGAAAATTCTGAAGAGGCAACTTGCATTGTTATGAAACTCGGTAATCTTCCTGTTGTGGAAAAAGTAATTCCATGTGTATTTAGCTTTGGTAAGTTGTTTGTAAATAACGCGTGGATCACACAATCTTTCAGCACAACATTTTTCTTAAAGATAGTATTTTTAATTTTTTTCATGAAGGCAACATTTAATCCTTACAGATGTTGAATTGTTTCTTATGGTTTCTTTAACACTGCACAATTACAGATTATCTGATATGGATAAAAGAGAATGCTTCCTGGATACAACTTTTCCTTCATTGTAAAAGCACTTACACACATTACAACAGCCATGTATATAATTTTTTCTATTGATTCCAGTATGCTGTATTCAAAATACAATGACGTGACTGTTTGTCATATAAAAATCTTTTTGAAGGATATTTTAGTTGGTAAAACCTTACAGCTACTGAAGTCACTGGTAGCTGTAGACAGTTAGCTTTTGCTTGAAAAGTGTGGAAGTACTACCTACTAGTGAGCATTGGCTGGAATTTCAACTGGAATTCAGGATGTGGGTCACACTTCAGAGCCCAGTGAAGTCAGCCAGGCCTTGAATCAATTCTTTCAGAATAGATTACAGAGCTTTACATTTCTGTTATAAAAGAAGCAGAGGTAGATGGAAGTGAATGGGAAAACTTTTTTTTTTAATAGTATGGTAAAGAATAGAGCAAAAAGAGTATAATAGTATGTATACAATGTTCCACACCTCGTAATTTGGATTATATTGCTCGGTGTCATCAAGTATATCTAGTGCAGTAAGCAGTTTGCCTGGGCAGAACAAAAAAACTTTAGGTAAAACCTCCTTGTTAAAAAAATGAGGAATGGCAAGTGTTGTGTTTCCACACTGAAGATTACAATACCTGTTGAAAAAAAAACATGCAAATTTGCCAGTGACATTTTATACCATACATGATTTGAACATCTATCTAGGTTGATCCAGAAGAATCAGTACAGTCAAGAGACCGACATCCTGTTGCCTAAATAGGTGTGACATAGTAAGAGTGCAAAAGATGACTATCAGAATGGTAAATTCTGTAAAGTTTAGTCAGGTGTGAGTGAGATACAGCAGTAGTGTCATGAAGCACAGACGTGCCTCAATCATGACTTGCAAAGTTTACATGTTTGTATTGAGTGATATAAAATAGCAGAGAGAGAGAGACAGAAGTTCCTGAAAATTTACACCTTGATTTTTCTATAGGTTAGGCTATAGAAATACTTGGATTTCCCATCTAAAGGGTCTTCATAGTGAATTCTCAGCTACCCGTGCACTGTGAAGCCACACTGCTGTGCAGAAAGTAAAGTGTTTGTGTTATTTTGGTGCTATTAATTCCTCGGCTTTTGTACTGAGAATCTTTATGTGTAAGACAGCATACAGAAGCTTTTAAAAGCATGTGTGTTGAGCATCACTCGGTTGGCTGTAGGGGCAGCAGAGATAGCAGGAATGTGGCTGGATCAGTCAGAATAACAAGGTTCCTGTATTTATACCTTTCTATGTTGGTGAAGACATACACAAGCATAGAAAACTGGAGAATTTTTATCTCAGCAGTACCCATGCACATGCATTATCTCTTTTCTCTGAATGGCTTGTGTGCAGTCACGTGCAGAAGCGCAGAGCTTATGATGTCTTTATTATCTTGCTGACTCCATGTAAGCCTCTTTTTTTCTGCTGTTTTAAATAGCCATGTCTCCTGTTTTCCTGTTACCTCCAGAACCCACACAGGGTCAAGAACTTCCTGTTACTGGGCCCTGCAACACTGACCTCTGCTTTTTTTTTCCTTTTCTGTCAATACATTATGAGATTCTTGTTTGTGATGTTCAGAGAAAACATGTAAAACCCTTTTGGTTCTTACCTCAGTCCCCACAGGATGCAGAAGTGCTGTCCTCAGTTCCACGCCACCTGCAACCCATCTTTTTCAGCACTGGGTCCAGTGTCCATGGAACTCCCATCTTCTCTCAGTAATATTATATACTGTTCTGAATTTGATATGCATTTGTCTTTTTTTTTCAGAGTGGGCTGCAAATGATGTTCTGTATTACACAACTCTGAAGAACCTTAAATGCCAGAATGTATTCATGACCACTTTCACTTACCAGAAACATACTAAGTTAGTTTATACAGAACAAGATGCAAGGTAATACATACCTTAAATATAACAAGTCCTTTACATATTTTTGGAGTATTTTATATGTAAAATATAAGTGGTTTGGAAAACAAAGTGTTCCATATGACATTTCAAGTAGTAAAATGCATTTTTGTGTTCTGCTGTCAGTAGTGCCTTATGCAGCCTCAGAATGGGCTCTGTTCTCCTTTTGATATGTGATCAACAGAGATTTAACTTTCCTCTCTTACCTCGTGAGTTCAGCTGAGTTTATAAATGTCAAGGTCACTCTCAGGTCAGGGTGTCCTTTAATGAATGTGTGACAGTTTCATACAGGGTAAATCAGACCGTGGATTTCATTTTGTTTTCTCTGCTATTGATGTCTGATACATTTTTGAAAAAAAAAATACTTAAGTTCAGGCTAATCCTTGCTCTGGGTAATGGATGAGCAAAATCATTACAACATTCCAAGAGACAGAACTATTGTTGACTGAATACCCTCTCAATAACCTTTCTTTAAGCAGTGGTTTAGGAAGACAAGAAGGCTCTTTGCCAAATTGTGCGCAGAACTAGCTTTTCAGCATTGCAGCACATGGTGTATTTATACAGCATTCCATAAATAATTGTGATTATTCTTAATTCAAGTTACGTATTCAGTAAAGAAAATCCAATTATACTTTAATGGGGGAGGGGGAGGGAAGAAAACAAACAAAAAATCTTCAATGGAGATGGAATAAATAAGATCTTTTTTCCAGCTGCATTTGATGCATAGTTTTGAAAAATCAAGTTGCACTGACCTGGCACTTCCCCACAGGGAAACTGTTGGCATACTTCTGAAGGTCACAGTCATTACAGTAAATCTACTAGAAACTCACTCTAAAGGTTCATGTGCTATTGCAGCTCATAGCTGAACTCCTTCACCGGAGATGGCAAGACATTCTTTTGTACAGCCATTGAGCAGTTCTGTTCTGCATCTTACTAGCTCTTCTAGTTGCGATCAGATATTGTTTTAGAAGCTGAAAATTTCTTGACATTTTTTTCTAAAAAAAGCTGCAAAGATAAAAACAAATTGTAATATCCAGGTCATAATCCTTGAGGAGAAGTGTAATATGCATTTCAGCTCAACCCTCTTAGAGGCAGGATCAGCAGAGCTTACTCTTGGAATCTCTACTGATGTAGTGCCACATTGTTGCCAAATTCACGGGTATTAGACAAGTAGGAGGCTGATTTTTCTTGCAGACTTTAGCTCCCCCTCTGTTCCTGTCCTCGCAAAGCTGTCAAGAGGGTGCGATTAGAAAAAACTGTATTACCAAAAGAATTTTAGATCCTCCACCTGCGAATAATTAAAGGCACTGAAAATGCCATCTAAAGCATCCTTTTCTTCACCAGTCAAATACTCTGAATCCTAGAGAGATCATTGCAGTCATGTATCTGATCTGTGTGAGGCAGATTATGGTACTCAACATTTTCT
>VWYI01032788.1:28886-43865 GCA_013399455.1 Anthoscopus minutus | reverse complement strand
AGGAAGACTTGGGTGCTTTGGTAGTTTAAAAACTCCTCAGGTGTTGCACTTAAATGAATTTATACTCTGCATCCATAAGCCCTCACAGCAGAGGTTCAGTCTCAGGCTTTATTTTTCAAGAGTGCTTTGTACACGCTAAGTGAAAAAAAATTACTGTAATCAAAAAAACCCACATTTTAAAATAAATAATTGAAGTTTTCATTGCCATGTGTCATTGAGATTTTGCAATGTCCCTTATTGTAAAACTACTCCTTCTTTTCCAGGATGAAACTTTGGTGCCAATTACAGTTTTTCATAATAAGAATTCTAAAGAACTACACAGGAGACCACTTCTAGTTCATGTATATGGAGCTTATGGCATAGATTTGAACATGAGTTTTAAAGAAGAGAAGCTGATGTTAATTGAAGAGGGTTGGATATTAGCATATTGCCATGTTAGGTAAGTCAAATATAAAATGGAAATAAAATTTTATTTTGCAGGATACACAGATATTTTTTCATGTACAACTAAAGATGTACCAAAATAATTTTTTCATGTACCTATTCCTAATTATTCATCTCTTCTTAGATTTTTTTTTAAGAAGTTTTAAAATTTACATCAGGGGAAAAAATCTACAAGAGCACACTACGTTTTAGGTTTCTTAAGTCGACATGATGGCTGTATGTAACATTTAATCTTTTCAAGTATCATTACTTCTTGTCTCATCTTTCCTCAAGAAAATTTCAGTGCCATGCTCAAATTGCCAAGACATGTTATCTCCCTCTCCTTTGGAGAATGCTGTGTGCTAATCCTCACTCTGTGTCTTCTGAAAGGCATTTACATTCCACAGCAACAACTAAGCATTTAACCTGCAACCCTTGTTGGCTAAATCCTCTATCTCCAGTTCAGTTACCAATCTGCCAGTTTCATAAAACTGCAATTTACAACTTCAAATTTTTCTCAGTAGCTAAGGAAGATAACAAAAGAATCACTTTAGGGAGGGGAGGAATGAGTAATTGCTGGAAATTGCCAGTCCCAAAACAAACTCAGCAAATATATTCAATCTGCTGTACTCGGTGGCAAGCATTGTGCTGTTCTGCCTTACACCCCACTAAGTATCTTGAGATGCAGGTCAGTCCTACATGAAGATGGACTCATCATCCAAAGATGGCAGGCTAATCAAATAATCCATTTTAAACTTGAAACAAGAAGAGGAAGCTTCAGGTGGCTTAGAACCAAAATTGTGGTTACACAGAGTGCCCTTCTACAGTTAGTATTTTCACCAATCATCATGAATGGATTTATTTTGCTTTCATGTTGTCTCTTTTAGCCATAAAGAAGGGTAAAGGCAAAAATAGAGAATACTTAATTGAGAAAGAAAACTGTGATGCATAACCCTGTGGCTTCTGCTGTTCTTTCATTATCTGAAGCTATGCCATGTAATGTTTTCTGAAGAGACTCCAACTTGAATTACATTAAATTTCAGGGGTGGAGGAGAGCAAGGCCTTAGCTGGCACAGAGATGGATGTCAACATAATAAACTCAAAGGTGTCCATGACCTCAGGGCTTGCATCATGCTGCTGCATCAACTGGGATTTTCTCAGCCCAAACACACAGCACTGGCAGCTGCCAGTGCTGGGGGAGTTCTCGCAGGAGCCCTGTGCAACACTGATCCAGCACTGATCAGAGCCATGGTTTTACAGGTGAGCTGCTGCAGACTTTTTTCAGATTATAACATCAAACTGTATTACCTGTGTTATTGTACCACTTTCAGAATTGGAAACATTCCAGTTCAAAACTCGCTCTGCTCATTTGTTTGAGAACACCTTGACTCAGATATTCTAGGGCCTTTGTCCTATTTGCCAACTTTTTTTTAATGATTTCTAAGGCTCCTTTCGTAGATGTTCTAAATACAATGATGAAAACTCATCTCCCACTGACAATTGAGGAACGAGAAGAATGGGGAAATCCATTAGAAGATGAAAAATGCATGAAGTATATCAAAAGCTATTGCCCATACCAGAATATTAAGCCACAGGTAAAACTATGCTTTCTGTGCAGAATACTACAGGCATAAAGTGTAGTGGTTTATAAGAAAAACAAAAGTAGATTACTGAAATTCAAAAAAAACCTCCAATATAAATTATTTCAGTAATAGTCTTAGCAGCAGTTGGAGTCACAAGTGGCTACTGAAATTAACCCAATGCCTTCTAAATGATACAGATTTCTAAACTTGCTTGTGTTTTAGGACTTCCAGGAAGTAATAGATTATTCTATCGCAAGCCTCAACATGCAAAATGCCTTCTTTTATGGGGGAGTTTTGACATTTTACTGTGTTTTGCTGGCTTTTTTGCAGACACAGTAGGAAGGAGGTGTTTTTCACTGATTTAATATCTTTCTGGAGATACTAAAATAAACAAACACTGAAAGGGAAGAGGACCTAGAGCTTTGACATTGTCATCTCAAGGGCAATCTCTCTCTTTCTGGCAGTGTGTTAGCTGTGTTGCACAGCTTAATTAAGTAAAATTCTTACTATTTAAAAAAAAAACTTCAGTGCAGAAAGATTGCAAAAATAAACCTCAGCTATTGTTCTAAGGTAAACTATTCCATGATTATTACTCAATTTTTTTCTTTTTTTGCAGTCGTCAGCAAGCAGACAGGTATCAGACCCTTACCAGTGGGGAGCGGATGTTTTTATGACCTTTTTTATGTAGATTATGCCCTACTATTAAGTCATTTTTCAGACCAAAATACTTTTTGTAGTTAGAGTAATAAAACTTAGAAAGGACTGAAGTAATTAAGTAATGGATGAGCCTTTAAATAAACTCTAACTAGTGGTATAGTGAGAGAAAAATGTGTTACTCCATGAGAAAGACAAGTTGTCAAGTGTTTAACTGGTTTTGGTTTTTAATCTCAGTACTATCCATCAGTTTTTATCACGGCGTATGATAATGATGAACGAATACCACTAACAGGAATTTTACAGTATGTTCAGAAACTCAGGAAGGCTGCACTAGATCATGCCAGCAGAACAAGTAAGAAAGGTAAGGATAAGACTATCACAAATGTTATAAATGAAACAGCTGAATTAAAATTAGAAAAGGAATTTATTTATAATAATAATAAATTTGTGAAAAAGCAACTACCAAAAGAAATAGTGTCGAGCTCGGGATTGATACAGTGAACAGAGCGTGTGTTTTTCTTTTGCTTTACACGCTTTCCTCTGTTCACAAATTTTGGTTTTTCGAAGCTTTGCTGCCTTTAGGCTGTGTTGAAGTTATTTTACTTTTTTGGACTTGGAAACACATTTTTGGTTGTTGTCTCTGTTTTTTGGTCTGGATGAAGGGATTTCTGATAAGAGGAGGAATGTTTAATGCCATTGAGATTCGGATGTCTGACTACTCCCTTATCTTATCGTGGTCCTGTATCAGGTGTTGATGGCCATCCTCCGGGCCATCTCTTCCAGTAACCATTTTCTATATGTTCTTCAAATGTAAATGGCCCTTTTCCTCAGTCTTGGTTTCTGAGTTGAAATTCCTGAAAATCCTATTGCTGGTACAAGCTATATTCCAAATTTCCATGTGTTACAGTTCTCTGATACAAGAAATCTTACATTATTATACTCAACACCTAAATTATAGTTTATTTGCACGAATTACACATACCTATATATTACACAAATAAATGGAGTTAGCTGAACCAAAGTCTTAATAGTCATGTAATTAAAGACCATAGAGATTAACTTCTTCTTAAATGAGTTCAAACACAATCCCCTATCACCAGCTCCATAGCAGACTCAGGACACTTTCTGAGATGCAAAAACATAAAGATTGAGAGCCTGTGAGTGGGGCTCACTCTTCCCTAGGCCTCCACATAGGACAGTTGTTGGACAGTGCAAGGTGAGCTCACTCTGTCAGTCCAGCTGCTGACACGACCAAGCTGCAGTTCTCAGCAACCTTTGAAGAAAAATCTTATTTTTGCTGCTATACAAAAACCTACTTTTCTCACTTTGCTAAAGCTGCAGGTCCTTAGTCCAAGCGAGAGTGATAACAAGACCAAGGTACAGCTGCTTTTATAGCTGAACCTTAACCCTAGCTTTGCGAGTTTCCACAAAAAGTACATTTAAGCTTGGCTGTTTTCTTCTACCATCCAGTCTAGGGAGAGATGTTACCAAAAGAGATCTTGAATAACCTTTTCTACTTTTCATGATGCTTTGTCTCTGAGCAGCACAACTGCAGTGGTTGAGAAACTGTAGCAGGTGCTGTGGTTACTGTTGAGCTCTTTGTGCAGGAAGGAAAGAGCATGTCTTTTTAAAAAGATTCAGAGGGAACAAGCACACTAAGTAGTTGAATACTTATCAAATATGCAGTTATTAGAAATACAAATAATTCATTCAGAAAGTCCCTCTACAATTCTTTTTCTTAAGGAATAAGAAATTCTGTCAGGACAAGAAGGCTGAAGTAACTATCCTTAAACAATTCACATGCTCTGTTTTTCCCTTGTTCATTCAATGGAAAGTGATCACCAGCTTCATTGTTCCAGGAAACTGGATTCCTAATATCATCCTACATGTCCAGGCAAATGGCAGTCATTGTGATTCATCCTGGGAGCACTCACTGAATGAGGTATGGTCTCTTTATTGCACAGCTCCATAACATGTTGAAGGGATGTGTCCCCTCAAGGGATACTTCAGCCTCAGCAATTGGGCAGTCAGTGAATATATGTTTAACCTATAAAGAAAAACTGCTAGAGCAACTGCTGATTTTGCATATATATATATATATATAAAATGTAAAAACTCAGCAATCTTTATATATAATTACATATTTTATACATTATATATACTTGTACAGATACAAAAGAGACAGTGACAGAGCCAGATTATTGAAATAAGCTTAAAAAAGTGTTCAGTTCTCACCGTAATGTGCTAAGAGCTTTGAATGAAAGGTTTCAAGTTGTGCAAAACATCATTCCAGCAGGAAAAGTCTTGCTCTGTAGAGTATTAAGTGCTTAAAACTGTCACATTATTTACTCTCATGTTCTTGGTGTGTAAAATATACATGATGGGTTGGATCATTATATTTTGAAATGCATTATTTATGTTATCAAAGCTATTACAATTAGCTTTCAAGATTTTGCACTTTATACAAGCATGCTTGTTAAAAGCAAAATACTGCCAAGACCTGAGATCATTTTTACTGATGTCTCCGACTGTCACAGTTGGATACAAAGTTTATTACTCTTAATTTTAATAAATCCTAGAAAATGTTAATTTGATGGTGGTGGCAGTTATTCATAAGCAAGATGAATTATTTGAGGAAAAGCTACATGCTCTCTTTGGGCAAGGTATTTCTTACCATCAGTATGGGAATTCTATGACTAGAATAGCTGCACAAGAGCTTGAAATTTTGTAGTGCAAAGAGCTTTACCTTTGCAATAAAATTTTTTCATTATTTTAGGTTGCAAGACACCTTGCTTTCTTGAACAGAGAACTTGAGGAAGTGTGCCATCCCCAACATCACAGCAGATCCCGCAAATAACTCCTAAACACACTGACCACCTGAAAAACTTCTGGCCAGATTTGGATTTGTATGGAAAGAAAATCCCATACAAGAGGATCTCTCCTCTCAGATCCCTGCTTTATGGGCACAAGCACAGAAAGCTGGGTGTGCCATTGCCTTATGAAAATACAGACCAATAACTGGATTTCTGCTCTGCTAGGCTGTGCAAAAGCAGCTGCCAGCAGAAATGAGTTTGTCCAGCAGCTCTGTTCACGTGAGCCAGCAGATCAGCACTACAAAAGCGGAGCTGGAGCACAACAGTGGGCATGTAGAGCCCACAGGAGAGCCACAGGCACTTGGCACAGGCAGCCTTCCCATCCAAGGCATCTCTTGCAAGGCCACATCTTACACAAGGCAGTAGAACTCCTCTGAAGCATCTGACATTGAAGTCTCACTACTTCTAGAGCTAATTCCTGTATGTAGATGATGGTGATTGCTGCCCTCTATCTGCACAGCAGCCACAGTTGTACTTATCATGTGGTGGGATTGACCAAACTGCAAAGAAAAGCACTCTCAAGAACAGGAATTTTAGCAGAACTCTGATCTGAATACATTAAAAATCTTGTAGTTACCTTACCTAGCATGGTAATCTTGAGAAGGAGGTGCCAAAGTCACTCAGGAGGACAAGATCAGTTGTCAGAAGACACCAGAGTATCTCCAGAGCATAAAAAAAAAATAATGCCCCCACTAAAGCAGCCCAATTCATATCTTAGCTGCCCTCTGAGCAAGACACAAACTTGCTGTGCAGTGCTTGTTAAAAGAGATGTGTGGTGCACACCTAAGGCCACATCAACCAATGCAGGTACAGCAAATACAAATCAGAGCATGTGTACAAGTATGACATTCAGTAGGGTTGGTTCTGCTGCTTCTTCTAAAGGACACACCCCTCACCTCATTAGGGAGGGGGAGAATCAACTGGAAATGCGATCATGAGTGTGGAATTAGATACCGGCTGGATTTTGTTCTTTTTCTTACTAACTTTGAGGAAAATCAGAGTTGTTAGATTTGAGAGAAGAGGTAAAACACCACAACAATATACACTAGTCTTGCTTGTGTTTACCTGTTTTAGCAAATATAGGGCCACCCCTTTGGAATAAGTTTTACAAATCTGCAGACTTCTAAAAAGTTACTGTGAACTGCCACAGGCTTGGGATTCTACAAGAACATTTACCAGCAACTTCCAGCGTCAGCACCCAGAAAAAAAACTGTTCCCTCTCTTCCCAAAAATACATGCTTAAACAGATTTTTAGAACTGGTTTACTTTTCATCTTCACAGACCCTAAGGGGAGTTTTTCTTTTTCCTTTTCATCACAAATACAGACACAAGACAATTATATGATTTTTCAGGACATTTATTTTGTACACAAAGTTTTAAATGTCAAAGAAAATGGAGTATTTTTACCATTTCCCAGAAACTAATATCTTTCAATTTAACATGAAAGCAAAGGTATTTTACTCCTCTACTTAACAGTTCACGTAGAGTAAATTGAGGGCCTTGGAATAACAAGCTTTTTCTGCCACAAAACACTTCCCTTGAAAAGCTTCCATAGTATGAACAGGCTTTACTGTTTTATATTCAAGGACCAGGCCTTCTCCCATTTCAGTTTTAACTAGTTTGGTCTTGACCACTTTACCAGCATTGCTAAAATGAGTACTGAGTCTTATTACAGCTTCAGAGGGAAGGTTAGGAGCTATGGCACTCAGGTCTATTGTCGACTCCTGGCCAAAGTTGAGCACCATCATGAAGACTCTGTCAAAGCCATCCAGCTCCCTCACGTACACAAACATGTTACTGTCATTCCAGATGTGGCACATCCACCCTCGACTCACGGGAAGCTCGTTGTTTCGCAGCGAAGTCAGCGCTCTGTACAAACTCAGGGTTGAGTTGGGCCGGGTACTCTGGATCTGCAAGAGTCAGCACCAACAGGGTCAATTCTTGGCACTGCAGGGAGGAAATACAGCGCTCTTCTCACACCCACTGAGGCTGCTGAGAACGTGTCTATCAGAATTCTGTGCTGACAATTATCCCTCTTCAAATCTGTGTTCAGATTTCACTGAAAAACTGCTTTATCTCATGCACTTCCTTGGCACGTGTGGAGTGGCAGACACAGTTTATTAAGCATAACAGTTCCCCAGCAGTAATGCAATTGCTTCCTCCCACACCTTCCTTTCACTACTGTTGATTCAGGAGAAAGCCACAGCCATTCAAAGCTTGACACTGAATCTTTTTCATTGAGTCCAGTCTACTGCAGTCACAGGGTTTATTTCATGTTTTATATTTCTGTTATCTTAGATTTTTTTTTCTGCCTTCAATTTTGGTCAGCACTGTAGGTCAGCAAAATCTGTTTGATTCACTGCTCTACTTATGTTAGAATTGGTCTATGTCAAGTTCTTGTTACAAAGCCAGTGCTTTCTATAGCAATAGAAATGGGGAAAAAGAGACCAGTTTTCAATTTAATATCAAAAGGTTTAAAAGGATGTTAAAGAGCCAAATTGCTTCATCAAAACATCAAAATTGTAGCTGCTCTGCTTAAATGAATATAGATTAAGTAGGCTCCGAGTTGTGCAAGGATTTCCTCTTCTAATAAAACTTGTGAGGATTCAGTGCTTTTTTCCCCTTGAGTTTGTTCCTGCTGCCAGTGCTCACTACTAAAAGGAAGCCAGAGCAAAATAGATACATTAAAATATTTTGAGACCATTAGTTTGTCACACATGTAGATACGTACTTCCACATTTACACTTTGGTAATTGGAGTTAACAGGTAACCAGCTGCTGTGGCCTTCCGTAAAACCAGCATTAACTTTTCCATCCCACTGCATGGGGGATTTCTCTGAGAGGATCACCTAGAAAATAAAGTGGTGATTACCGTATTAAAAATTATTCTTTGAATAGCATGTTCTCACATCTCCCAAATTACCTCCCTTTTAGTATTGCTTTCTTTGGTTTAAGTTAAAATTAACTGAGGATGCAGTTGTGGTCCAGATCTAAGGAAAAAATTAGAACCAAGACAGTTCCTGAAATGGAGGGGAGGGGATCATCTCAGATACAGCACAGCTGCATAAAACATGGAATTCCCAAATGACTCTTACTAGAGCTGTCATCCTTTGCAACAGATGTTTGGATAGAAATTTACTGATGACAGCCAGGATATTCTGATAAATATCTAGACATGCAGAGAGTGAATATATAAAGTAATGAGTCCTTAGAAGAGATGTCGTTAAAATAACAGTAAACAACAAGAAATTGCTGTTCAGTGTCTGTTCTTTTGTAAGTATTGTACTTTTCATCCCAGAACTCTTCAAGCTTGCATTTGCAAGGGGTACAATTTTGATAGGACTGTTTGTGTTAGAAAGGTAAAATTATTATTTCCAAGTGCAAAACTATTGAAAACCGACTTTTAGCTGATTAAAAAGTGTTGATGTAAAAAAGTCTGAAGTTTTCATTTTGAAGAATTCAGAAAAATTCTGCAAAAGCTTCTTCATTGTTACTGAAAAGCTGCCAAAAGATCTGACACTTAAATTTAATGATATAAGAGGGCATAAAATATTTTGCACATACTTTAAGTGTTTGTTTTCCATGAAAACTGTTTTTCATATAAAGGACACTTTTCAATACAATCTGTCAGAGCAGCAGCCTAACAAAAGAAATTGTCACTTTGCTTTGTGACATTATAAATAATGGGTTTCTCCTTTTTAGCATATTCTGAAAAGCAGGGGAAAAAAAATCTTAAGTTTTCAATACTGGCAACACTGCCTCTCATCTTTACCTCTTTCAGTGTCTCCTTAAGTGTTTGAAATGCTGGGGGCTAAAGCCTATATCATCCTGAGCAAATACTCTCCATCTTCTTAAGACACCCATTAATCAGGAAACCTTCCTCTTCAGACTGAGTGAAGGGTGGGTTTGCATTTGTTCCCAAGCCCTGAGCCACAGGGTAGCCACTAAAAGAGAGTGAACTCTGAGAAGCTCAGGGTGAGCCACTTTTCTTAAGAGAATCACTCTATCAGCAGTAATCAGCAGCAGCAAGAAAATGCAGTAGATACTTTGACCTAGGGGTTTCTCAGAGGAAATGAGATTTCCTTTTAAATCAGAGAATCATTTCCTCACATCTGAATCAGACAAATCTGGAGATGATCCCGTGCTTCAAGTACCTCTTATCCTTTGATACAAAGCTAGCCAATGCCATTTCTAACATTGCCAGAGGCTGCCTCATTCCCCAACAGAGGTTTTCCACAGGGAAAGCAACATCTGCCATAGGACCATATTCTTATGGTGCTCAGATATGGTCAGGAGAGGCAGAGATGAGCCATTCCCTTTTGGGACAGACTATGCATGATGACCAAAAGCTATTTCTGCTTGCCACCAGGCAGCCTCCCATTCATGCAGATCCCTTTTCCTGTGCTTGGGCACACTTATTACAGCCATGGCTTGGACAGAATCAGAACCATGATTTCCTTTAAATAACAGGCAGGAAGTAATGGACTCTGACATAATGATGAGGGTACTTCCATGGGAGGAAGGAGACTGCTCAGCTCCTCTTTCCTCTTATGTCTGTAGCACACCTCTCCTAACCCCTGGCCAGGCCCAGTGCTGGCACTTGCTGTCCTTTCTGCTGAAGCAACACTGCATGCAAGATACCATGCAAGACTGATCCAGAGAAAGACAGAAATCAGCATCCATAACTGAAGTCTATCAGCTCAGACACACATCAGGGCCTTGGTTCTGGTCTCTGTCCTGGCCATTTCCACATACATACCTCTGCCATACAGAGGTTTGCCATGAGGGACACGGAAAGCCATTTAAGCAGTGAGAAAGACCAGGTTTGGTTAACAAAACAAAAGTTCTTCTGTTTCTGAATGTTCTCTTACTTGGAATTTAACAACAACAGGACCAGAGTTTACATGCTTTTCACTTACATTTTCTGATGCAATGTTCTCCATGCCTATTTCTTCACCATAGTAAGTTACAGCAGTGCCAGGGAGGGTTAAAAGCAACATGTTCATGACATTGATGTACTTCTTCCCAATCCGAGTTGAAATCCGAGCAGTATTAGGGCTTCCAACCTGAAGAAAACATCACTCAGTTAAACATACATTATAAAATTTCATGCATATGTGAAACCAACTGACTAATTTAACAAGGCAGTAAATGTTTTGGGTTTTTTTCTTTCCCTTCCAGGGCTGTGGTCCACTATCTTTATCTTGATGCCATTACAAACTTCTGTACCAAAAAGTTTAATGCACAGAAGTCCTGCCAGCAGCACATCAGGCAGAAGTGAGGAAGAGATGACAAGTAACAACTCTCCCTGCTTACAGTTCCCTGCTATTTTCTCTGCTGTGTGAGGACAGCTCAGCTTGCTTTGAAAAGAGCCTTTGCACATTCCAAACATGCTTCCTAGGAAAAAGAGGAGCAATGTTTTAAGTTAACTGCCCTCCACTCCCTGCTCTGCTCTGCCCTGGCCGGGTTCCAGAATCCATTGCAGTGAGTCAGTTTATGGTCAAAGATAATTATCCCAATTCCATTCACACTGGTGGTTTAGCCATTGGAGCCACTGAGGGAGAGGCATGATCATTCTGTCATCCTTGCATGGGGAGTGGAATTATTATTGAAGATCTCCACCAGGAGAGCTGGACAGTGCCAAATACTCCAACTACAGCAGCTGAGAGTTTTCACAAGGACAGTGACTGTAGCTCAGCCACAGGCCCAGGCTGCTGCTGATCCCGCTGAAATCAGTGTCTGTATGTGTGTGTTTTCTGTCACCTAAAGGAACAAGCCCTTCCTATGAGAGTTGGTCTAGGACTCTTACTGCCCAGTTTGGCCATTTTCCTGCAGGCATGTTTTTCATCCACGAGTCGACAGCTTCAAAAATACTGTTGCCCGATAGATTTTTTATGTTAATTAGGTTGAAATTGAAGGGAAAATCTGCTTCTTGGATAAAAGTAGTTCCATAATACATCATAGTTGCTTCAATGTCTTCCTTTTCATCATCATCAGAACACATAAATCTGCAAAAAAGTACACAAATCGGTTTTTTGGCTTGTTTTTGGATACACAGAACAGAATAAATGGACACAGAGCATTAAGAATTATGTTCACTTCCCCCTCCCCATCAAAAAAGATGAACACAGAGAAACAATATTTTGTAAGGCAGACGAGGACTCAAGGAGAAATACTTCTTGGAAATTGCTGGAGAAAAATCTACAACACTCAACACAAAGCTAAAGTATCTGACTGAAGTTTTCTCTTTCTGAATCCACATCCACGCACTCCATTAGAGCAATATCCATGCTTTCCTTCACACAAGAGGATCTGTGCTTCCCCCAAGTTGACCATGAGCCACCACTGTGCTCTTGCAGGTGGCTCATGGCATCCTGGGCTGCATTAGGAGGAGTGCTGCCAGAAGTGAGGGAGGTAATCCCCTTTAGTCTGCCACTAAGGCCATTAGGAACTGAAACATCTCTCCTAGGAGGAAAGGTGTGCTATTTAGCCTGGGGAAGGGCAGCCTCAGGAGGATCTCATCTGTGTATTGAAGGGGAGGGTGCAAAGGTGACAGAGCCAGGCTCTTTTCAGTGGTGCCCAGGGCCAGAGGCAATGGGCACAAACTGAAACACAGGAAAGGTCTTTCCCTATGAACATCAGGAAACTTCCACCAGTCAGGGTAACCGAGCCCTGGCACTGGTTTTCCAGGGAGGTTGGAGAGTCTCCATTACTGGAAATGTTCAAAAGCCATCTGGACAAGTTCCTGGGCAACTGGCTCCAGGTGGCCATAAAAAGCAGGGTGTTTGGACCAGAGAACTTCAGGATGTCCCTTCCAAATTCAACCATTCTGTGATTTTAACACTCCCTGATTGTGTGTCTCACTCTAACTGCACTATTAAAACTAAAAAATAAACCAGGCACAGGGTTGATAAATTAGTATTGCTGTGATTAGAATGGTTTCCTTTTCTGCTTAGCTTTATAGAGTCCATGCATGGAGCAGAGCTAACAGGGTCAATTCTTTTCTGCATACTCTGGGGAAGAGACAGAATGGCCTACGCACTTCTATCTGCACTGGAGGATTTGCATTTCTGTGGTGTATTATGTTACTAAAAAAAACATTTTAATGCTAGAAAGAGGGAGATAAATATTAGAAAAAACTGGTCAGCTGTGCTGGTTACCTGTATCTGCCAGGCTCTCTGCTGAACTCATTCATGGTGTGACGGAAGCTGCGGATGATGTCATGCAAACCAACTTGCGTGGTGGTATAGTCATGGTAGAGCTGGGAATAGGCTGTGATACTTTCCTTAAAGCAGGGTAGAGCACTTCACATTAGTTCACCAATGTTTTAGGTTTCAGAATTCTCCAAATTCTTCCCATTCTTTTCTGAGGCAGTGCACCGACCCATGATTTTTTACTGAAATGAGTTCAGCCTGCTAATACTGAACTGCACTTGAGGAACTCCGGACTAGCAGAGGACTGATAATTTTGGGTCTCATCCTGCAGCAGGGAAACCACCCACAGCACTAAGCAACAGAGCCCATCTGGAGCAGCAAGCACCTGTGGCCTCAGACCAGACTGAAAAGATGGGCAGTGCCTTGATACAGTAACACAACACCACCACCACCACGTTGGAGCTGGGCAGCTGTCTGAGATCCCTAGCTCCAGGGGAGAACAGCGTCTGAGTGCTGGCACTACCTGGGAACATCACCAACGTCACTATGAGAGCAAGAGCAAGTAACATAAACAACAGTGAATGTGTCTGGTCACCTCTTATTGTGACACATGGCCTATACTAGTATTTTTTAGTTATGCTCCAGTTCTTACTGGGGCTGCTTTGTGGTAAGTGTTCTTTGTGCACAGTGCCCAGGACCCACCTGCCTTCCAAGGCTGACCTGATTTTCCAACAGCCACAATAAAGACCCAAAAGAGTAAAATCAGGCATTCTTGTCTCCATAGGAAATGCAGGAAAGAAAGCAAAGACAACATATACATTACTCTATTCTGAGACTTGTCCACTGGAGGCTCATCTCGGAGATGTGTTGCTTCTAAAAGAAATTTAACAGTGCCGAAACGAAATCCATCAACTCCTTTGCTGAGCCAAAATTTTATAATATCCTAGATAAAAGCCAAAATTGAAAAGTCTGAGTGAGCCCACCCCACTCTTAAAAAGAAAACTAAACTTGTAAGGAGGTGTTAATAGATAATAATTCATTTTTAGATTTGTACTTCCAATTTTTCTAGAAGGTAAAGTGAATCATGTTGATCTAAGGTCAAATTAATAGCTAAATAAAGTATGTCTTACTATTTCATTCATACAAAAAAGAAAAAGACTGGTCTCTAACTTCTTCCATAATTCAGGAGACCAAGGCTAGGGCATGACTCCCTAAAAGCAGTTTCTAATCCATCCATCAAGGCTCATGCTAAATGATGTTGTTGATGAATGTGGTCATCATGGCTGCACACAATTAGAGTACATTGATTCAAATGTGCAGGAATATGTTGTTCTGCACAAACCTTGTGCCACCAATTTTCTTTTACACAATAGAGCTCTTAAAATATTTGTTCTCTCTTATTTGACTGATGTAATTTTTTATTTTATTTTCAGACTTATTTGTTGATTTGCAGGAACATGAGAAATTATTATCCAACAATTACAAATGCTATTGATTTGAAATTTCACTATCAAATTCCAATATTAATCACAATTAGTAAAATTATATCCTATTTCACCAACTGTATTACTACAGTTTTAATTGCTCTACTGTTAACAAAAATCTCCAAAGTTCAGTCCCTCTTAAGTGGTTTCTGCAAATGTCCTTTTAGTTATGATACTTGTCTTTTTTCCTCTTTGTCTGAGGAATAAACCTTTTTATATATTTTTTTAGACCATGTCTATTGACTTGCCTTTTTAAAACATATGAAGTACACTTGTCTGAGCAGGCTGGAGTAGAATTAATCCTCACTCAAGCTATACAGATTTTTGTTTGGCAAATACTCTGCCCCACTGAGCTGCACTTTCTCATAGTGACATTCTGAAAGCAGCAGCTCTCAATATGGTGTCTGTCCAATACTGAATCTACCAAAAAATGTTGATGCTTATACCTGTGCTCAGCACAAAAGCAAACCAGGGTATCAGCACTGCAAACATCAAGCACTGAGGTGGTTCTCACTGGCATCAATCTACATCTATTTACACATGAAAGCCACAACAGGCTGGTTGCTGAGTTTGGCTGTTCTTGGGTGCCCTTCTGCTGCTGAACCAAAGACTTGAGCTTCTCTACAAAAGTCCATTTGCTTCCTGCTCAGTCCTTCTAACCTTCTGGAAGAGGATTTTGAATTAAAATACTAGACAAAAATTATTCTTTAACATGATATTCATGCACATTAATCAAAGGTTTGTGTTGCCAGGACAAGCTTCCCAGCTTTCACATATTCTTTTTTTTCCCCCCCCCCCACAGGAAG
>VWYI01032788.1:0-23697 GCA_013399455.1 Anthoscopus minutus | reverse complement strand
AAAAAAAAAAAGTTTAAAAGAATCCTCTTCCCATCCTTTTCTACTAGTCCCACCAATGTCCCCTGCCCAGCATACCAAAGGACACACAAAGAATACAGATTTGCCAAGGAGCTGCTTTATCACCTGTAAAAGTTAACTCCTACCTCTGACTATAGGGTCAGGGTTCTAAGGAAACCCATGGACAACTGCAGTGGAGACAAGGTTGGGTTGTGACTCAAAACAAGTGTTTATGATGTTTTCCTCAAGCAATGAAAGAAGTTTAAACTACAGACTGTAAAAAGTCCAGCATGTAATATTCAAATTACTCAAAAATATGTTATTTCTTCAGTAGCTATGCTAAGAACAGGTATTTGATGCTGACAGATTTAATCCTTCTTCTTCCTAACAGCAGCGCCTGTCAGCAACCTCAGCCTGTGCAGCATCAGGCAGCTGTGGGAGGATCCGGGATAACAGGTGTGGTGTCAGTGCCTGTAATTCAGTACTGCCAGGAAATCCAGAACTGGGAAATTATTTGACACAGCTTCACTCCCATGTAATGACTCTACAGTCTTAACATCACCATACCAGTAAGCTGTAAAAGTTTCCAGACAGGCACTGTGCACTCAGGGTGTACACTTGTATTCAGCACAATGCTAGTGGCTCTTCACTCCCATTTCAAGTGTTTCATTTCAATGACTTAACTTACAATTAGAGAATGTGTCAATACAGAATTTTTTTTACACTGCATCAAATACACCTTGACACCCGGTTACTCCTCAACTTGCTTTTGCCCCTCAAACTCAGAGGTTTAAATGTGCCAGTATCTTCCTGCATACACTAAAGTGCTCTCAGTCACCCAAGCACAACAAAGCACATCAAAGGCAAGAGCAAATGACAGCCAAAACACAGCCACCTGCCACAGGCAGGGATCACATAAGCCAAGGAGACTCAGGACAGTCAGGCGCAGAGTATTACACCCATCAATATTGCTGGAATCAAAAAGGGCAAACTAGTTCCAAATGAGTATTTCAGCTCCCTCCCATATATTTTCTTAAAGTCAGTAAACTTTCTGATGATTATTGCTTGTGTGGACAGGTTTACCTGATATGAGGACACAGGCAGCTTACCCTTGGCACATGTACTTTTACAACTGCTAAAGGCCAATTCAGTATCTCACTAGTCAGAAGCTGCCACTGCTCTCTGTATGCATGGTTGGGAAACCATTCCTTTCCCCACATTTGAGCATCTTGCGGGAGCAGCCTGCTCTGTGAATCCCGCTGTGCGAAACCCATGCCTTCAAAAGAGCCCCTTGTGTCCTAATGTAATCCCCAAGTAACATTAAAGGCTTATTTATACCTTAAGTAGGGCAGATCGTGTCTTAATTGCCAAGTGTCTGGCTGAAAAGAGGAGGATTATAGTGCTCTGGTAGATAAATGCAGCATGCAAAAGGCGGCCATGGATAGATGAATCCAGATGAATCCATGTGCGGCCAACTCCACCGGCTGCAGAGCACGCAAAGATTCAGCAACACAAACACTGTGAGGCTGAAACAGAACATAAGCCATGCTGGGAATTACCAAACAGAACATAAGCAGTGCTGGTGAACACACAGTCTGTAGAGTTGCACTAAGAGGGGTCACAGCCACACTGCAGTTGCATCTCACATCAACTCCGCGTGAAGAGATGAAGTGCAAGCAGGTACCAGTGGAACACAGGTACACACTTAGGGTAGGCACCTGGGCCTTAAATCCTAAAAATTCCTCTAGAGAGCTTGAACAAAATATACTGCCAAGGAGCTTGAAATAGGTCTGGATGATCAGCTACCATAGACCCAGGAGAAAAAACCCAAGAATTTGGTATTGTCTCCTGTATGATTTTCCTCACTGACTAAAAATAAAACCACACAGGTATTTTGTTGTTATTATAGAGCTATTTTTTTCCTCTCCACATCCTGAGGAGTTGCTTGCTTTAAAATTATTTGATAAAGGAATAAAGTAAACTTCATCTTAGAAAGGTAGATCACCAGCAATTCCCACTGAGCTTTAACTTTTTCCTTTTAAAATATATTTTATGTATGCAGGCATTATGCATCTGGCTTGCTCTCAAGCAATTCTGAAATGGTTCCCTCCTGAGCTATTTTACAGTTTAGCAGGAGTAACTAGCCAGTGCAACTGTGTTAGCAGAATCCACTGAAAGGCATTAAGTAGTAAAGAAAACACTTTATATTCTGTGCCAGTTACTCTGTTTACCTCAGGGTTAGGTAGGGAAACAAAACCAATCTGTATGTGGGCAGTAATAGCTGCTATCTCCACACAGATTGCCATGGTTATTTCTATAAGATGGAGGGGTTAATTTTCACAAGTATTTCTTATATATAATTATTTAGATGCACTGACTGACTTAGTCATCTACTGTTTGATGCTCTACAAATGCCAAGTAGCTTGCCAGTTCCTCAATATTGCACATATTACACCAAAAACCACGCAGAGGGGCGATTATGCACCCTATTGTGCTAAGAGTAGGATGACATTTATTGTTAAAAAGTTCTCTTGCTTTATGCTTTTTCATTAAAAGGTTTGTTGCCCTGGAACTGGTCTGACATAATGCACTTTAAATATAACCTCATTATTTACAGAATCAGGGCCAGGTATGTAAAAAAGGCAGACACCTCAGCAGCTCCCACAACACTGATGGATAATCTGACCTTTAAAGCTACCTTTCACCCAGCACTAAGAAAATCTTCTCTTGAACTGGATTGCAGCTGTCAAGAGAAAGAAGGTCTAGGGGAACAAGTTTCTGACACAGTATCTTTTACCTTAAGCATGTCTGAAGTTTCTGCCACCAGCCTGAAGTCCTGGGGGTGGCAAAATGTAATTGCACAGGACACCATAACAGGATTTGATGGAGGCTTTGTTACTTTTTTAATGCTCTTAGTCCACTAATGGACTATATGATTAAAGGTTAATGTCATTATAAACACTGCAATTAGCTACTGCTTGGCTCATGTGAAATTTCAGGGGAAGGAGGCATCCAGCCCTTCCCCCTTCAATGGCTGAGCAGCAAGGCTGGCATCTCCCACTATTTTTAATGAAAACAATTATCCACTAATTCCTGCTGCTATCATAGCTGTAAGAACAAGAGCACGCAGTGCTAACTCCTTCTGGATGCTTCCCCCACAGAGGGTCAAACACTACATAAAATCCACAGGAATAAAACTTCAGGTTTGTTGTCTCTCCAGGAGGAGGCTCGCTCACATTAACTGTGCTCTTTTCAATTTATATTCTTCCCTTCATGGCATTCATATCTGCCCCATTTCCGTCCTAGAGGATGCCACCTTCCAAAGCATTTTCTTTTCCAGCCTACTCCTCAAAACCCTTCCCAGCAAGAGATCCAGACCTTGCTCTTCCCCTTGTATGAGCTGGAGAGCTTCAGCATGGGATTAAATCATGGCAGACTGTTGAAGTTTGGATAGCTGTAACTCAAGAGTGACCTGGTGTTACTGAAACATCCCTGAAGTTGGGGATCTGCAATACAGACAGCACAGCCAGGCAGCCCAGCAGGAAGCCAAGGAGAAGAAAAATAAAATGGCATCGCACTACACGACCACATCCATCCCCTTTGGGTTACCAAAAAGACAGCACCCCACAAGATATATCTGCCTTTGCCAGGGCTTATCTCTGAGAATAATTTACATCCACTGAATAGGAATCTGAGGAGCAGGTTTTGGTCTGTTGAGCACAATGCACTTCTTCTTGTTGAAGAATTTATTTGAACGCACTGTCAGGCAACAGGCGTCACTACATGAACACACCTATTGCCATACTATATAGGATGTACAATTTCTCGCAGTGCCTCAGCTTCCCCACCTGCAAGAATTACACACATAGTATCACAGATACAGTACTCCACATAAATTTACTCCTTTTCCCTATCTCTCTCAGTGCATTAAGATAGGCTTTCCTGCAAAAAATTTGCGTTTTCACATGTATCAAATTAGTGACATGATGAAACCTACATAGGTTGCACTCCTGTGAAATTATTTCCTGCTGGAAGAGCTGAGTTCATATCAAAAATCTCCAGTCTGTACAGAAAGCTTCACTCTCCAGTACTCAATTGCACCCTAAAGCTCTTACAATGGCTGCTTTGGACCAAGAGTTCATGAATTCCACATCAGACTGTTAACAGTCCGCCAGCAGTCATGTGCGCAAAAATCATTGTGAGCACTGGAAGTGAAACCAAATAACTGACAGCACACATTCTGCTTGCAAAAGCCCTGTCTCAGGTTGCAATGCAAGATGTAATCAAAAGTACCTATTCTATTACTATCTGTTAAAACCAGGCGGGGCAGTGCTCTTTATGTCTTCCAGTACCTATCCTCCCTCCAGGACAATATCTTCTGTTAATGGGCCGTTGAGTCTCACAGCGTGATTGGTCAAATTTTATCACCCCATTGTGAGATGCTCCACCCAGGGGGAGGAGCCAAGCATTCCTACCTGGATATAATCTGAGAAAAGCAGCACCGCAGCCAGCCATTTTCCACTGGATTCCCACAGGAAGACCAGACTCATATCTACACCACCACAGGACCTTCGGAGGAAAATTATACCCTTCTGCAGGATCACTGCTTCAACAGAACCACATCTGTCACTCCTGGAGGCCTGCAGCCTCCATTTAATCAGACTGCTACCAACACCCTGACCAACAGGTATCAGGTTGAATTCTGACTCTGCCAGTGGTTTTGTACTATTGCATTTTATTCTTAATTTTCCTATAAAGTTGCAGTTTTGGGGTTTTCTTCTTTATTTATACATACCAGTAAAGAAGTGTTATTCCTATTCTCATATCTGCCTGAGAGCCCCTTAATTTCAAAACTATCATAATTCAGAGGGCGGAGGTTTATATTTTTCATTCCAAGGAAGACTTGGAACTTGCCTTCTTTAGCAGATGCCTGTCGTACAAACCAGGGCAAGCGAAAACCAAAAAAAATCCTATTCTTTAATTCAGGACCTAGCATGCTGTGCAGCAACAGCCAGCACATGCAAGGGTCTATACTCAGGGAAGGGGCTCTGACCCAGCACAGACTCTATCAAGAAAACACAACTACAATAATTATTTTCCAGATATACCATTCAGTGTGGACACAGGTAGCAGAACTTCATCTTAATTTCATACTCACCTGAATGTACAACAACTAAAACTGAAGACACTCTTTACTTCCTGTAGGTTAGAAGAACTGGTAAAACTCTTTAAGTATTACCCTCTTAAGCACTGCCTAAAACAAGTTTTGTTTTGGAACTGTCTGGCATTCAAGGAACCAGCCTTGTGGGTGAAAGCACTGCTTGGTACAAGGTGAAGAAAGCATCACCTGCAGCAAATACCAGCCTTTCCATTTTAAACTTCATGAATCCATAGAACTGTGTGGGCTCTTCAGGGCCAGATCTCACATTGTGTATCTGCATAAAATAGTTCTGGCACCTCACTTGTTTATGCTAGTGAACCAGAGAAAACAATCCTACATCCTGCAAGCATTCACACAGTGCATTTAAATGCCCTGCTCAATTCTCTTCCCTCAGAGAAGTGATTAAGTATCACACACACCCATTCCCCCCTACAAGGATAATTAAAGGACATTTCTGCTCTTCATTCCGTATATATATGTATGAGGCAGTCTTTCACAGCTCTCATGCTGCTAGCTCTGCTATGCTCTTTGGGAGTCTGTTGCACCAAGTACAGGGGAACAGTGCAAACTGATTTTATTCTGAGTGGACACCCTGCTTGCATTTCAAAGACAATCTTTCAAATATTTGAATACTGCAGGCTGAACTGGAAGACAACTGTACAACATCTTCAAATCAGTGATAACACAATACTCATTTGGTACTTATTTTTCTCCTTTCCCTTCATTTAATACAAAATCTTTTATTGACTGCGTTTCAAAGTGTATGGCGCAACTAAGATCTTAAAGATATAACTTTGTTGGGTATTGGGGTTTTTCTTCAGTTCACAGAAACAGCACTTATGGTAACAGCATGCAAAGCTGCTGCAATTACTCCCATGCTTGGACTTCTGGGTTTTTTTAATAAATAGGAGTGTGAAGTTAAATGCAATAACTGTAATCTCTGAAGCAGCAGCATGGAACCTCCTACATATTTTTAAGGTAAGGACAAGTAGGAATGAAGAGATTAATGTAAAATATATTTCAACATTTAAAAGGAGCCATCATATAGTAAAAAGTACTAACAGCAGAGAATGAGAAGTTCTTGTAAAGCACCACACTTCCAAACACCTTGACACTTTGTGTTAGCAGAGTATTTCCAAAAACTATCTCCTTCCAAAGTAAATACAGATTTATTTGAGCTGGAAAAAGTATTTTGGTTTAATTTCATACATTTTCTGCTCCCAGAGTTGAAATATTATTTAAAACACACTAGGAAAACATCTCTGCTTTACATATCCAGGCCAAAATCCTTGTTATACCATTAAAATGAGATGCCTTTATAAAGACGACCATTGGATAAAGGATTAAAAAAAACCCTCACATCATCCAATTTCCCCTAATAAAAAATTAAATAATGTAAATTATTTGAAAATTAGGCAGACATCCACCATTTTGCATCTGAATAACCTGCAAAACAAAATAAAAACAGTACTCACAGAATTAATTTGATGGGAATGGTGTCAAGAAACTTCCTTACAAAAAAAAGGGAAATATCTCTTCAATAATCAAATTTAAGTATGCATTTTACTTCAAGGTTAAAATGCATTTACTTCAAAGTTTCCAACTAAATTCTAAATTTAGTAGGACATTCCCTTATCTACATATTTACTCCTCAAACAAGTAAAAAAATACATCACTACAGAAGGGTGCATTTTCACCACATTTTTTCTACATTTTTTTAAAAAGATAGTTCAAAGATTTCTTTAGAAAATATAAGAGTCTTGCAAGGAATATAACATACACAAATATTTCTGGGTTCTTTTTATAAGTCCTGGATGCTACCTTCCAAGAGTAGTGTTTTATGTCTCAGGAATTTCTGTCCAATTTTTTTCACTTAAGCTTTGCAGTTCTTTCAAAATTATAGACAGAACACATTTGATCGTTTTCTGACAGAAACTTGTACATAATTTCTTTTAACAATATTTGTTCAAAAATATCTCGTATCTACAAAACTTTCCAAAAGCCACCTGAAAAAGGCCAGAAAAAACAGTATTTCTATATTTCAAGACCAGACAACTTCCATGATAGCCATCAGGGGCCTCATGAGTTTGATTCCAGCTTTTAAAAGGTAAAGGGCAGGGTTTACAACACTAAACACCATTGCACCATAGACTCAGCTTCCCCACAACTCACCTTAGATTCCAGAAGTCTGAGAAAGCAGAAAACCAGGGTCAAAGTTATTTCTGAAGCAGACTTGACAGAACAGGAAAAATTATATCCAACAAGACTGTTTAAATTAGTTGCCACATGTCTATAGAATGTGTATTCATTCCTACTAGTTTTTCATCCTTTACTGGAAAGAATTAACTGCTTTCAGAGACAGATTATGCAACTGATGGAAAATGTCCATTTTTTTCTCCTATCAGCCCATCCCCATGACCTGAACCCTTATCAGTCTTTGTTAGGTTTAAAAGCAAGTGCTGATGCAATCATCAGTTATGTTAATTCAGCCACTAATCACAGCAATCACTGATCGGCACAAGAACGACTTTTTCTCTGAAAATTCCCAGTCAAGTTGCATGCAAATAGACAAATGAGGAAAGCCAAGTGCAGAATCAGAAGGAAGATCTCAGTAATCCCAGCCAGTCTTTAAATCCAGACATCACAGCAAAGGAGAACTTTTAAGATTTTTGAAGAAGGAAATGTAAAGCCTTTGGGAGAGGATGACCTTTCAGATGCACAAAGAGCTAAGCACAGCAGAACTGGTGAAGTGACCGAGTGAATGATGGAAATGAGACAGGAGCACCAACAGTGAGCTGAACACAAACAGAAGGCAGAGTCAGGCTACAATGAAAACGTTTGTTTTTTGATCAACAGAGAAGCAGCCAGGTATGAACATAAGACAGCATAAACCAAGCAGAGCTAAGTCAGGTCTGTACAGCAACAGTCCAAACAAACGCATGCAAGACAAGTTCAGATTGGCACACAGCGAAAATAGGTTACAAAGACATGAGATGTGGAGCCTCAACTGCATAAATTGCATACTTACCTGGATTAGACTGCATAATTTCAGTGACTTTGGGTCCTTTCTTGTGGTTTTGTCAAATTGCCTTCATCTCTGGGAGCATCCCTTGGAGTTGCTTACCTGCACCAGAGCAGCTCCCTCCAACTTCATTTTCAGTTTAGAGCTAAAAAATAACTATAAAGAGCCAAAAGCAAGGAGCCTTCACACAGTCTTGAAGCCAACAAACTGCAAATTAGCTGATAATTAAAAACTGCTTAGCATTATGGCTTTTTTTTTTTGCCATTGTAGGCCTAAACCTAATGATAGGCAGCATTGCTTTTAGCTTCATGTTCCAGAGGTAAAAGCTGCCACTACAGTCTGGTTCAATGCTATTACTAATCTCGAGTTCCTACTGCTTTTGATTTCCACTCAAAGTGCCAAAAAATGACTGGTTTTCTGGGACTAATCTTACTTTTTAAGATTTAAGCCAGTGATTACGGTTGACAGCATACAAAAGCTCAGATGAAGTGGCTGACTGAACTCCACTTTAGACATGATACCAAGAAACTACCTAGGCACCAACAGCCAGCCTTTGATGCGCTAAAAAGAATCAACAACTTAGCAGTTTGGTTGGTTTTGAGGTTTTGGATTTTTTTGTTGTTGCTTTTGTGTTTTGGTGGTTTTTTTTTAAACCACCCAAACAGCAGCATCAGCATCAGATTTAGGACCATGAAAAATATGGTATTTTGGCCAAGTCTTGCGAAGGTTTGCATGCAGGCTCAAATAACCACATGAAGATCCAGCTGATTAAGTGGATACTGTCATAGTAACTAACCGCCAATATGAGACCTCTGAGAACAGAGTGACATCACTTATATTTACATCTACTTCATTACCTCGTATTCCACTTAACATGTTAATAAGGAGCAGCTAAAAAATATTTTTATTTTGCTCAGGGAGCAGATTTGAGAACTGCCATGGACTACTTTGCCTCTTGTTACAGGAGAAGCCATAAAAACGAAATCAAGCCGAACCTGACACAACAGAAAGACCCCAGGTGGAAGAGGTACTTCCCACTCTCAGTGTTCTACGTAAGTATCTTGTATTAGTTACCAGGTGGCAACCAAATTAAGACAATGCAATTTTAAAATGTTGACAAGTTATGTCAAATACATGAACAAATTTCTTCATTCAGATTTCTCACACTAAAAATACAGAGTCAACAAGCAAAGTTTTTCCAGGGCTGCTGAAATCCACACAGTATTCTGATTAAACAGTATTTTTGATTAAGAACATGAGTAGAATTCATAACCAAGTGGATGCATGAATGGCAAGTAGTGACAATTCAGGGGAAAAAAACTGTCTTGATTTACATTTTGATGTAGCTGTACAAGCTATTATCCTTCTCTTTGAAAAATCTGTGCGTATGCTTCATTTAGATACAAGGCAGTATAAACCCTTGTACTTGAGGGAGATTATCCACTGAATGTAAAAAATCTACACCAAGAAATGTTCATGAGACTGGAGCCCATGGAGTACCGGAAGAGTCACCTAGTGGAACAAGGCATTAAAATTGTAGCCCAAGAAGGAAGCATGCTCAGGTTATGCTGTACGAGCAAAGCCAACAAGAAATTTCAAAGAAATTACAGATATGTAGAGTCAAAAATCTTCAGGCAGTTTGTAAAGATTTCCATTCTACAGTAACACCAACTATTCAGGTAGGTTACTTCCCTGTAGTAACAATATCATGAAGGATTCCATTCTCCTTTTCCACTCAGCTAAAACTACGTAAGTTGGAAAAAAATTATCTGTAAAAGTTCTAACATGAAAGCATTAACATCCAAGAATTTTCTACTCAAAACTGTGCAACAGTGAGATGTCATAAATTTAAGCTCCAATCTTTAAGAAACTTCAAGAAATGAGTTAACCAAAAAGTCAAGTCTAATCTGAATTTTCAGTCTTTTAATGAATGCACTCCCATAGCTGGACTAGGAATCCAGCTGAATTTGGGATGGATTTGTCCTAGGAGCACTTTATGTTGTTTGCCCTTTCCTTACTCCCATGGAGAAACCCACTTTCAGACTTGTGTTTTTCTGAGATGAAGGGGCACATCCGCTACAGAACAAACAGAAATCCATCAACTAAGAGACCTCATAAACCTTACTCAGTTATCTTTCTATATGGAACACTTGCATCCTCTTAGTAAGTCCTTCCCAAGAAAATAGAAAGCATGTCACACTGTTTTAGCAATCCTTTATTGAAGATAACAAGTTGGTTATGTTCACTGTATTGTATGAAACATCACAATATCATACTGGGAAGGTACTATCAGTACAGGGTTGGACCAGAGCAGACAGTCTGAACAATAAACCATTTTGCATTCTTCATTCCCTATCTTTTAACAACCCCAAAAAAACCAGTAAAGGGACAAATACCTGTTAACATCATCATTTAAAACACTTTAACTTACAAGGCTAAAATCTAATGAATAAATAAAATATACTGTGGCAATAATCCTCTCTAGACCAAAAAAAAAAAATAAAATAAAAAATCAGATACACAGTGAATCAAAATGACTGGAAAAGCTGGCCTTCGGCATCAGTATGAAAGAGCGTGTGGTTTTTACAGACTCACCATGGGGATAAAGTTACAGAAAAATACTATGAATTTAATTTCACACAAAACCAGTTGATGACTGTCATTAGCTTAAAACTACACACAAGGGCAATTACATCCTCGCTGAAACACAGTTTAAACAAATAGGAAAATGTTTACAAGGCATCCACAGCATGTAAATCATGTACAGATGGATACATTCATTGCTTCCCCTCCCCAATAGCTTTTATTTTAGATAAATACTTTACTCTTCCCCATTTTCAGCATTTACTGGACTCATTACATGCACAACTCAAAGAAGTCAGAAAAAAAGTCAAGGTTATTGCAAAAATAGAATTAAACTAAGAATCTTCAAGTACCTTACATGACAGCCACTCTGTACCATGCCCATTGCTTATAAAATGAAAGGTCATTGAACCCATGAAAATATCTCTAATATTTTCTTAATTTAAAATAGATAATTTTAAGTGTATTTATAGTAATCTCAAAGTGATAATTTGAAATTCGAAAATAATGCAAACAATTAAAAATTATACCCATATTACACAAGACTTCTGTCTGTATCTTAAGCTGAAAAAAAAATCAAAAAACTATAGAAAACCACATATAGAACAAAAAAAATCACAATTTACATTATAATAAAGGCAAATTTTCAGCATTTTTAAAAAAACCTGCAGCTGTGAGAGATGTCAAAGCAAGTCACTACTAACTATAAATTCACCCATTTGGTTTTTTTAAAAAAAGATTTTCTCTAGCAAGAGTTGAAGGGCGTGTTGTACACATGCGTAAAATTCTTACTGGTTTTAGATGCCTAGAATCTTCATATATTATTGCCAAATACACTTATCTTCAAGCAAGCAGTAGGCAATGTATCACAATTTGGACACTGCAGGGAAACCTAACGGTCTGGTAATACAGGTAAAACTGGAAAATTAAAAACAAAACCCCAAACAAACAAAAAACAAAACAAACAAAAAGCCCCAAACAAACAAAAAAAACAACCAAAAAACACATCTGGTAGCATATTGCCCAACTGAAATTACTTCCAAGCCACAGAGCTGCAAAGCCTTCCAACTCAGTAAAGTGAAATAAGAAACGTCTCAAACAATTACTTGTACTCTCTCTCATGCTTGTGTGTTGCATGTTTCATTTAGCCACAGTGTATCTTCAGAGTACACCTACAATCCCGTGCACCTCAGGTACATAAACAGATCTGCTGAGAGAATATTCCTTCTTTCCTTCTCTTTTAGGGCCAAAGTTCATTACAGATGTAATCAGTATGCCTGAGGCTGGTAAAAATATTGTAGTACAGGCAATGCTAAGAGTGGCAATATCAGAAAACACAAAAATGAACAATTGATGGAAAACTCTAATATCTTTCTGCCCATTTCACAAAATGTTGGAAATCCACCAGAAATTTTCCCTTGTATTGAAGAAATCAGATTTAAAAGTTTTTTCCCCCTTTCAGAATCAAAAGCATTAGAGCTGATTTGTAAGGCTACCACGGATCTTCTAGATCTCCAGAACCCTACAGGAAAAGAAGAGGAGAAACATTACTACTCACCAATACAAAAAACATTTTGTTGCACTTTGGACTTCAGTGGCATAATTATGAGGAATACTAGCGTAAGACAAAAACATTTTCCTTGTTTTTCATACCTGCCCAATTCCACACACAAATATTTCCTGTTTGTCAACATCATGATGGAATTTACTTTTATAAAACATGAATCCAGTAAAGTTCTTATGGCAGAATGATTTACAACCAATATTTACCAAAAATTGTACTATATCACAGCTATACGAAATATACTACATCTGTGGACTACAAAACAAAACAAAACAAAAAATCTCTACAAAATCCTACGGAGCTCAGCTTCTCAAGTATTCCTGATCTGAAAGAAATTCCCTCAGGGTCATTTATCATTAAGGCAGTGAAATCTGTACCTATTTTGAATAATTATATTTTTGTGCAAGTGTTGTTATGAACTGACAACTGACATAAAACTACCAGATTTCACTTATGAGCAGATGAGCTACCACTACTGCAAAGTCCCAATATTATCACTGACCTACCCAAGTGGATGTATGTGTTGTACCCCAAGAGACAAGGAAAAGATCTGGCCGAAGACAAACTTCAGAAGAATAGTTTATTCATTTATATCGCTGATGTTTAGCTTGAACCTCAGAAATGTTGCTAAATACCGGATTATGATGAATGCTACAAAGCCAAAATCACCAAAAGCTTTGTAGAAACTAATGAACATGAGTTCACATCCGAATCTATGAGAAGTTTCGAGTCATGTCAGAATGATAACACTTCAAAAGAAAGTTTATTACTTGCTTAAAAGAGTCAATATGCATACAGATATTATTCCACAGCATATTCTTTATTTTCATTTGATCACAAACTACTGTAACTTGACACTAGGTACTAAATTTAAGTACATTTTCATTTCTGAATATATGCTATGCTACAACCTGAGAAGTAATAATACCATTGTCTAGAAAATCAGTATTAATGATGACTAATGAATACAATCTAAACTGAAAAAAAAAAAAAATCAAACATTCCATAAGCGACAACCTAAAATGCAACAGCTTTTGTAATTTAGCTGTAATAGAAACTATACACAAACCAAAGAGAAACATGCAGTACATGGTGCTGGGGGAAAAAAAAAACCCTGAAAAATTTGTGTAAGTCAATTAAATTGCACAAAAGATACAACTAAGATTAAATTACTTGACAATGAGCAAACATATACCATCAAAACTATTATTTAATAATGTTCTCAAAACAAAAACTTTTAAAATGCCTTTCTGCATACTCATGTTAGATTCCTGTTGTAGGTGACACAGGATTTGAAAAAATAAAATCAAAATCTCAACTGGTACGTTAAATCTTGCTACACAACTGAGGATGCAGTATCCCACAGCAGTTGAACTCGTAAGGAAGTAAGAGCTCCGTACGAACAATCTGTACACAGAACTAGAGTAAAGCCAAACAGTCTTCCAGGCTAGCAGCGCCCACGGTTGCGATCTANGCGGGGGCGGCTCGGCGGGCACGGAGTCCTCGGGCGGGCCCGGGCCCTGCAGCTGCGCCAGGCGGTACCCGGCCAGCATCTCCTCCAGCAGGTGGCGGTAGTTGCCCCTATGATTAATCCGCATCTGCCTCAGCGCCTCCACCAACCTCCCCTGCGTTCCGCCTTCCTCGGCCGCGCCGGGCTCCTTCGGTTGAGATTCAACACCCCAAAAAAATCAGCAGTTAAACTAGAAGAGTTTCTAACCACATTAAAGGAAAAAAAACAACAAAACAAAACAAACAACCCGAAAAACCAACCAACCAAAAAAAAAACCCACAAACAAAAAAACCCCCAGAAAACAAAAAGAAACCAACCGAAAAGCCAATCTTTTTTTCAAACTGAGAAAACATCTATTTGAATGCAAAACACCTCCTTAGCAATATACAACTTAGAACAATGTATGTCAAGTTAATCCTTTTAAACAATATAATTTAAGAAATGATAACTATGAAACCAGCATTTTAAATAATTTAAATTCATTTTGAGGCAGTCAAAAGTTTCTCCTCCCAATTAACACCATCTTTATTTCAGGTGTCTTTGATAAATACAGATGATACCCACCACAACAGTCATTTATCAGTGGAAAATTTTGAAAAATTAAGCTTCTTTAGCCACCAGGTTAATATATTTAATTGTGAATTTCTCCACAGTTCTGTTAAAAACTCGGAGAATAGATAACTCTACTGATAGCAGTTTAGTTGAAGCATCACATCAAAATAAATGCTCAGTGTTTTAGTAAACACTCTCTGATTTTTGCATGCATGATGCTGCCAGAAAAGAAGCAAGCAGCTAAGAGCACGGGGAATGCTGGTATTCGAACAATTTAAGACACACCTCTGGGCAGACCGTGTATTGCCTAAAAAATTAGCAAAAAAATTTGCCTAGAAAAATTAGAACAGTTACTTAATGTCAAATCTAAGAAACTACGGCACAAAATCTGAGTAGTGAATGCTGATTAAGGAATGGAAGTCTCCTCAGCAAGTGGTCTGCTTGGTTCCAAGCCTTCAGGTGAAAAAAACCATGTTTTTTGTTGATAGATGAACACATCTGCTACAGTGCTTTGACCCTGATACTAGGTATTTTCACTTTCAAGTGCTAAAGCAGTACTGTTGCTTTAAAAGAACAGTACATTTTAAATTATTAATATCTAGCAACTTATCAATCTAGACAAAAGAAACTGTATCTCTAGAAACTAGCAGATTTTGCAAGAAATTAGAAGAGCAATAGAGACTGCCTTGTTTTCAGGCTGACCTCATTTTACTGTCAGGTAGTCCACAAGGTTCCTAGCTACACGTACCGCTGTCATTCATTTACAAGCTTAAAAGCAGTATTGAGAAAATACCTTGGGATCAAAGGATAAGATTTTGTATGCTCTAGATAATGTTTCTGGAATAAAAGCCCCAAGACTGACTAGCACAGTCCAAGTTAAAATGGGGACAATTTTACCACAAAAATTAGTATTACTGCATATAATAGCATCCCTCTAAGTTTAATTTGTTCAGGAAGTAAGAGATACACTTTCACAGTGGCTTGCTGGTCTTAGTTTGAGATGTTTTGACTTCCATGTACAAGCATTTGCGTATTCAAATATGAAAATATTAAAGAGAATATTCAAGAATTCAATATTCTCTTCAAGAGAACAATGAGAAAAAGCAAGATAAAGGAGGTAGTTTTAATATATGAAATGGAACTGCTTTAATACCTTATAAGCACAATGTCAGCGAAAAACCAAAAAGAGGCTACAGATACTACAGATGTATCCTGTTTCTTGGTTTGACAAAGAAATAAAACTGAGTTATGTATATACCTAGCTAATATTGAACACGGCAACATAGCTGAAGACTTCCATTTTTTTTAATTTCAGAGAACAGTTAAATTTCATATTTCATCTACTCCATCGGTTTTGCTCTGAGGTTGACATTAGCACACATACACACTAAAATTTCCGCATTTCACAATACTGTGATCTTTAAAAATTCCTTTGGCAGACTGAAGTGAATAATTTTTCTCCATGCAATACTGAAGAGTAAAAGCAATAAGCAATATAATAGCAGCCCTGAGGCTCCTAAGCAATTCAAATGCTGGTAGGAGTTGAATTAGCAATGCTGTTAGTGTTAGATATTCAAACTCACATCCTGCATGGCATTGCACCCTATTTTACAGCAGGCTATTTCATGCTTCCCTTGTGTTCCTCAGTGCTAACAGACCAGAAACTCCACAGACAGTAGGACAGAAACTGCCTTTTTAATATAATACATACTATATAGACAGAGATTTCTCTCTAATGATGTGGGGCTAGAGCAGGTCTACTACAGTTCCACTAACTACAGTTACTGTGCAAGGTAGCATTTGTCTTCCTTCACATTTCAATTCAACTGAAGTGCCACTGACCATAAAATCAAGAATTTGTGCTAGCTACATTCAACATGAGCATTCACAATTTTTACACAAGTGTTGTGCTATTAACTTAGGTGTATGAAAAGGGCTGCTATGTATTAAAGACTGGATTTATGATGTTGTGAGAATGGTGTAAGACTTGTGTCCATTTACATAGTAGTCTCCAAGTCTTAGGAACACATAAGAAAATTAGAATGGTCAGAGAAGTAGAGTCACAGATAAAAAGCAGTACTTAAACACAGGAACTAGAACAATTCTTCAGTGGTATTTTAACATCACAGTGCTAACAATTATTTAGCTATGAATACATTCTTTTAAATTCCCTTTAGAAAGCATCAGGCTCCAATACATAACAGATTTCTGTGCTTTCACTCATATTTGTAAAGTCACAAGCCACCACATTTATAGCAGAAGTCTCTGCTCAAACAATGGTAAAGTTGTTCATTGTGACTGCAGTGCAGGGCTCTCTCCAGCCCTGGATTTATAAAATACTTGTAATATGCTGAGATTCCTAGCAGAAGAAACTTAGGATTGCTATACCCTCAAGACAGACTAGTAATCTCTGAATACTGCTATTGTAAGGATTCTTTTATTTCTCAGATGCTAGCTCTGCATGACATCTCCTTACTCAGGCTCTATGTTAAGGTTTCTCAGAAAATGCAAAGAATAAAAAAATCACTAGTTTGGATAACCAAAAAAAAAAAGAAAAAAAAAAAGTGCAACACTACCTGAAATGTTTACAGTGCTGAGTAAAACAAAGCTAACCTACAAAGAGATACAACCAAGGTTTCAATTTATATACTAAAAACTAACTTGCAAAGCTATTACGATCCAGTTCATAGGAACTCATGGTAACTACTTTAAAATTTAATATGATTGTTTGGGTTGTTGTTTGTGTGGTTTGGAAGGGTTTCTTTTAGTCATTTACACTAATATTTTAGCAACTAACTACATTATTATTTCACCATGACAAAAATTGCTCTAGCCTTATATACAACCATAAGATGGAAGATGACTGCCACAGGCAGAGTTTCCAGTCAATAATGGAAGTATTCTGCACAACACCCACACTCAGCAGACACGGGCACACTGTTAACTACACACAGGGAAGGATACTCAGGTGCAAGTTAACTGTACCTTTGTGCTCTGCAGGCCCAGCATCCATGTCTCTAGCACATAATTTTTCATATGAACATCTGCTCTTGTGTCATACTAATTTAAACAGAAGCATCATTGGCCAGATTTCAATCTTACTTGGCAACGTCATAATTGGGATATACTGTATGTTTCCTTCCTACCTCTGCTTCCTGCTTAAATGTGAGATGTGTAGCAACATTCTCATTGTGTGTAGACATGCTGAAGAGTCTGATGTTGAGTAACTGAACAGCTTCCTTCCCTTTACATCTCTGGACACTACAGTATTCAGTTCAGAAGGCTACAAAATCACCACACATACACCTGAAGCTGAGTAAGATCAGCAACGAAGTAATGTTTTCATCATCTCAGAGATGAGGCCCACTAGATTCATCCACTTCAAGGACATTATGATAACTTGCTGGGAAGATGCAAACAGGAACTGCATCCTTCACCAAGGGGGAGATCCACCTCTCAAACTGCTCTGGGCCAGTACCAGTTAGGGTGAAAACAACAAAGGTCCTGACTGGCAAATGACACGCTATCACAAGATCAAAATAAAACTTAAACCACTCTATTTAAAACATATTTGAGATCTGCATTTCTATATCAACCCAAGAAAAATCTAGGAAGCAGATTGCACTATACTGTTCACATCTCTTTTTAAAGAAACCAAATTAGAAGCCAAACAAACTATTCAGGGATTTTAATGGCAAGAAAGGTCAAAGCTGTTAATGGTATATTCATTTATGAGCAAAATGCATATTTAGGTTAGCTACCTCAATTTATTAAATTACAATGGATGATGCAAAAACATTTCCTGAAAGGAGCCAATAGCCAAATGATGCTGTACTGCATGTTAGGTCTTTCAGCAAATTTGCAGGGCTATTGAGAAGTAAAGGTAGTCTTAGAACAGGGGCATCGTAAATGCAACCATAGTTGCATATAACATTTCTAAAATGTAACCATTAGACAAACTTTCAGGTTTTTTTCTTGAAATATCAATTAATTTTTAATTTTTAAAATCAATTTTTAAAACCTATGCTGTTTTAGTTTTTATTTAATTTTTAAATAAGCCACATATACCAGTAACTTTTTCCCAGAAAGCAGGTGAAGTTCTGGCTAAATACAAAAAGCAGTAGCAGGCTGATAGAGGAGCAGAGTTTCCTGAAGACTAAAGAAGCTGAAAAGAGGAAAATTTTGTCTATCTTGGTTTGGGGTACTGTTGCACAATTTCTTGGAAATGAAATGAAAAAAATGTATCCTATCACTTTCAAACTAGACAAAGGAACAAATCCTAAATTTTAAGAAGTTAAACAGATTTCTTCTCCATTTGTCCATTAACAGAATAGTGGACCCTTCCACCCACCCAAGCTTTCTAACTGAAGATAATAATCAAATGTAGGGAGTTAAGATAAGAGGACAATTGGAATGACACAGAAACAACTGTGGTGAGACTGCATTTACTATCTCATGGTGCACAATTGATTATTTCAAGGTATTTCAAGTGCAATACCATTCACTGTAATAACTACCTGATTGAGGGCCTTGTAGCCATGTCGGAAGAAAAAAATATTACAAAGGATTTACTAGAACAGGAATGGTACTTCCACAAAACATTCACATAAACTGTACAGGAAATGACAACGTGTACAAGCACGGATGTTTTTTATCAGTTCTTCAGTTTTTCACAGTTTTTAAACAAATTTAGCCACAATTGATAGAAACACCAGTTATTACTTACACTAAGAGCTACCTAATAATCAGGTTTAGAGGTACAATAAACCATATTTCAACACACTAATTCAAATTCAACTTTGTAGGAAATGGGAAGAAGAATGTAAGCCATTTTAGAAATCATAACTGAAGTAATCTAAAATTACTTTTTCTTAGACCAGTAGAGATGGAACATGAAAAGATAGTGTAAATGCTATGAAAACAGTCAATATTAGTCTTATAATCTTTTCTATTCAGTGTACCAGGGCCTTCTTACAGAAGACAAGAGGAAGTGTGTTTGCCCGCTCTTGTACTACGTTTCTGGATGGTCGACATATCAGCTAGTTAAGTAATGGATTTGCTAACTACTAATTTTTTACAATTCTAACTTGTAGTTTATAAAATCCGTGCACTGTGCACTGTTGCCTGACAGGTTTGACTGAGAAAGTGGTAGTCATTTAGATGTCTAAAACGTCTTTCAGAACTGGGTGTCAGTTTTCTGTCCTTTAGAGGAAGAACTACATCAAATCCATCCAAAGCAAGGTAAAAATTAGCAGTATGCTACAATATGTATCTTGTATTTCTAATACTTTATTCCTAGTAATGAGCACTTTTGCTTAATGTATGACAACTTTTATGCTCACATTAACAAAGAGGTGTAGCAATCAAAATGGGAACTTACCCCCTCATTGTCTCTGTGTGGATTCAGCCTAGTATACACATTTTCAATAATATTACGCCTAAAAAGAGAAGTTTTAAAAATAATTAAGTGAAATGAAGAATTTCAAAACATTGAGAAAAGTTTGATTAGAGTAGGCATTTTGAAGTGTTTAAGGTATTTTTCTTTTAATCCTCCTTTTAAAAAGATGAAACCCACTCTGTGTACTCACCTTCAGTAAGAATTTGGGTCTCTAGCAACTGGTCAAAATTTTTAAAGACTGAGCAAGGTAAAACCATTTTCTTACCTTACCCTCTGCAAGGTCCACCTCTTTTTAGAGATGCATACTCAGATTTTGTAAAGAGTAACATTTAAATCTGTATTTTGCTTGTTATGAAAAATTCTTCAAGTTTCTTATTTCTGGATGTGGAACTTGAAGACAGTTCCATTTTTCCCCATCTTTATTACATATACACAGGGTTACAACTTGCCTACAAAATTTTGAAGTGTTGTATGCAGAGTATACAACCCCTGAGATGTGTTTTCTATTGTCTATTCACACTGTAGAAATTAAAACACAAAAGCCAGTAGCTAGACTCTTTTTGCAGCAGTGCCATTTAAGGACACACTTTCACAAGCAGTCAAAATAAGCACAAAGAACTTGACAAAAAATAAAACTCATCATATAAACAGACTTCTGATGCAAAAAAGGTTATGTACTCACATTTTCAAATCCAAGTTAAAACTGAGAAAGTTTCAGACAGCTACAATAAATATGGTCAAAGTTATTGACAGCTTCAAAAAAAAAGAACTGCTAAGTGGACTAAGACTCTTAAGCCTGGAAGTGACCAAGACCTCTAAAAACTGTGTCTTACAGAATGAGGGGCATCAGCTGTTGACTCTTCTAAAAAGCAGAATGGCATCAGATGTCAAATCAGCAGCAAATGTCTCAAATACACGTGGCCATCTATGCAACAGAACTTTCTGCCCTAGAACACTGAGGATGCTATAAGTTTGATGAGGCTCCTTCTAAATATATTTAAGAAATCTGGGAAGGTTGCATATCTGAGGTAGTATGGGATCCACTGGAATTGATGGAAGATCTTCCAAGAGAAAATAAATTGAATCTTTTTGCTGACGATAGAGGAAAGTGATGTCCCTATTTAGTTTCACATTTAGTGATAGAGGGATGCCAAAATTCTAATTAAATGTCTGTACTAGATAAAACAAAGGTGACTCCAATGTAATAGAAAACACCTGGACAGTCCAAGCAAGACTGCCAAAGAAGCAGGAAGTAGCCACTGCAGTGGGTTTAAATAGACATGAAAGTCAGCTCCTTGGGAATTATCCAATCTTCTCAATTCACTTTTCTTTCTTTCACCAGTGTAGTTTTCTGTACTTTTCTTTGATGGGAAAATTCAGGAGCAAGATGTTGAGTGGAACTAAGGCCCAGGTATCCAAGTAGCTCAGGACTTTCATTTACTTCAGCAACAAACCTTCATTCTTGAGGCAGCATTTGAAATCACAAGGGGATTGGAGTCAAGTCAGAAAAGAGTATTTGGAGAGTAAGACTTTATAGGACAAAACATCAGCTGACCAAAGCAGAGTTGACACTTGTACATCTCCAGTCTCAAAGAGTGGGCCAGCAGGGGCTTCTACATAAGTGAGAAGCTTGAAGGAAGGAATCATACAGTGCCAGTATAAATGGAACACTGCAGGGGGATAAGCACTTAAGGGAGTCCTAAGGTTTGCAAACATACTCTAGTCACAGTAACACTATACTGCATTTCTCCAGCTCAGACATACTAAAAATTGGGAGCAACTTTAACTGGTGCTAAAATCATGGATGACAGCCACAGATAAGATCTTTTTGCAACCTGTTTGAGCCAGGTCTTGGCATTCAAACACATGGACAAAGTGTAGCTTCATGACCTGGTAACATCCTAGGATAATGACCTCAAGAAAAAGAATATTCTCTTGTAAGGACAGAAATTTTAAGTTATACAGTACATGGATTTGGGTTGTGCAGTAATATTTTTTCCAAGACTTCCATTAATCTCCTGCAAGTAAAATGAACTTACATACGTCACTGCCTGTCTTTGAAGTTCGGAGGCCAAAAACGAGTGACTTAATACTGTATATAATATTATCTTTAAAGAAACTGCAGGTACTCCCCTGAAGTAAGGGGACTTTAAAAGTCAAGATGAAGAGAAAGGCACCAAAATGCAAATTCTCAACCAAGTCCATGAAAAAGGTCACCTAGATCACAACAAATTAAAACAGAATTTATATGTCAAGGGTCCAGAACAGTGCAGCAGTACATGATGTAGTTATTAATGAGCAAAACAACGAAACGCAGCAGTTGGGAGGCACCAAGAAGAACAGGCACACCAAAACACCTCTGAATGCCTGGAATGCACACAAGTGGCAAAACAGGCCCAGAATGTACAGACACTTCCAAGGCTAGAAAGATATAATCATGGCAAACAGTGCTCAATAAAAAGTACATGCAATGAAAACAGATGTACACACATACATACAAATGCTCCAAGGACAGGACTTTGTATTTTGTAAAATATGAGTATTCCAGAAACAACATGCTCTATGCCAGGGAACAATAATGAGTCCTACTCTCTGGGGAATTCCATGTTAAGAATTGTTTATGCAATCCTAAATTACTTTCATTAAAATCCTTAAGTTATAGGTTGCCAGAATATCACCATTGGCCTCCCCAGAAAACCAATATAATTTCTGAAGGTTTACTCCTGTTAAGTTTTAAGATGCATATTCTAGTTCAATATTTTTGGTTCTCTACCATTCAGTTTCAGACTAAACAGATGAAAACAATTTTCTTATGAGAATGTTTGTTGAGCAAATCAGTACTATTCCAAACTCATAATGGACATTAAGTGGTTGAGAAAACATAACATGAGAAAAACTGATCTCCTGGCATTTTGATATTCACATTGTTTGATAGCTCTTAAAAATAAAGCTGTAAAAAGCCAAGAATATATATATTTTCATTTTTTTAAACGCCCATATGGAAATAATAAATTAATATGTTAGGTACCAGAATATGGTTATTTGTTTCCTCTTTACCATTCTGGAATGGGAACAGTGACACAAGTGTTTATATACTGAAAAAGGTAAACTTGCTTCAAATATAAAAAACTTGATTCGAGTATAGCTATTCCAATAAGAAAACTTTAAAACATTTAAAGAAAAGAGTATCAGTGAATTTAACAATTCAAGAAATTCCAGTACTGTACTCACTTGCCAGCTAAACCACCTCCTGGTGGTAAATTAGGGATATTCTCTGCAGTTAAAATACGAATAACATGAGCAAGATCGGGCATTCCTTCTTCACTCGATTTTTCCATAATTTCTAATTTAAAAACACAAGAAATCCTGAATTAACATCACTCATTGGCTAAGACACTGAAAAATAAGATATTATCAGTTTTTAACAGAGGCATTTTGAAAAAGCTACTTGTAAACAGGAAAACATTCTTTACATTTTAGGTTGACATTCTTCGTATGGTGGAACAGAACTTAAATTCATAGTCTGTCTTTCCAGTATGCATCAAGCCTTACTCTCTAAGAGAAATTCAGAAGCAGACTGTGAACTGAATGAAATACCCTGGAGACAGCAGCCTGCTCTCTCTGAAAAAGACAGCAGCTGGGAGTCTGCTTCAGTTAGCTCGTCCTTGCAGTGCAACACATTACATGCCATAAAGCCAATGCTTCCCCAGGATTCTGTCACCTTTGTTAACACCTTGTCTCTTCAAAGGCCCAAATCTCCAGTGTATAAACACTCTGACCACTATGCAATCAAGAGGATATATAATGGACAGATAATAATATTAGCACTCACGTGGCCAAAACAGACTATGGAACTGATGAGGAATAATTAAAAATACTTATTTTAATAATAATTTTAAATTGTATTTCA
>VWYI01032786.1:0-19658 GCA_013399455.1 Anthoscopus minutus | reverse complement strand
TTTATTTATTTATTTATTTATTTATTATTGTCATTCTTACCCACAAGTTTAGCAAGGTCACAGACAACACAGAGCTGCTGACTCCCTTGAATATAAGGAGGTCCTGCAGAGAGACCACAACAAATTAAAGAGATGGGCAATCACAAACAGTGTGAAATTCAATAAACTGAAACTCTGGATTCTGCACCTGGAATGGAGCAACCCTCGCTGTATGAACAGACTGGGGAATGAGGTGCTGGAAAGCAGTGCCACAGCAAGGGACATGGGGGTCCTGGTCCCTGAGAAGTTGAACATGAGCCAGCAGTGCCCTGGCAGCCAGGAGGGCAGTGCTGTCCTGGGGGGCATCAGGCCCAGAATCACAGCTGGGCTAGGGAGGTGATTGTCCTGCTCTGCTCTGTGCTGGGTCAGCCTCTCTTCGAGTGCTGGGGACAGTTTTGGGTGCCAGAGGTAAGAAAAACATTAAACTTTTAGAGCGTGTCCAAAGGAGAGTCATGACAATGGCGAAGGGTCTGGAGGGGAAGCCATGTGAGGAGTGGTTGAGATCAGTTGGTCTGTTCAGCGTGGAGACTGAGGGCACACCTCATTGCCGTCTGCAAATTCATCATTGGGATGAAGAGAAGGGGAGGATACTGATGTCTTTTCTGTGGAGAACAGTGTTAGAACCTGAGGGAATGGCCTGTAGTTGAGCCAGGGAAGGTTTAGGCTAAATATCAGGAAAAGGCTTTTGACCCACAGGATGTTTGGGCTCTGAAACAGATACTGGAACAGAACCCAGGAGAGTGGTCACAGCACCAGCCTAACAGAGCTCAAAAATATTTGGACAACACACTCAGGCACACAGGGTTCCTGAGGAGGTCCTGTAAGGGTCAAAAGTTGGACTCAACAATCCTCATGGATCCCTTCTAATTCAGCACATTCTGTGATTCTGTGGTTTTCCTATTTATTTCATTTTTTTTTCTTTCTTAGTGAAGACAATGTCTTGCATGTAAGGCTTTAAACTTTTGGATGTGGTGAAAAATCTAGACAGGAATGGCAGAGTAGCCTGCAATACTTCTGTCATTCCAATACCATCTCCACACAGAATAGAATATTCTTTGGCCAAAATTTGCCTTCGAATTCCCTTGATGTTTTGTAAAATTTCTGGCAACACTTGACAAGCTAGAATTCCAATCAGTAACTAACCAATATTCCATTAATTAGATAACTTAAAATAAAATTTTAAAAATAAGTCATCATGTTGGTTTTTCAGTGGTCCTCCTTAGTTCCCAACTGGCTTTAAAAATAAACTCTCGGAAAATTAGTTTAATACTGATAGCTAAATGTATAAGCTATACAAAAATCATACCTAAATAATTATTTTTAAGTGGTATATTTAATTTAAAGAAACTCCTCAGCCCAAATTTCTTGCTTAAAAAAAATCAACCTTTGACTTTTTTTAAGGTGGATTTGAACAGAGAGATTCAGAAAATCTGAGACATTTCAAGATATAAAATATATCTTATAATTTATAAATATCTTCTAATTATGTCATAGTAATATTGATTTATGCCATAACTTTGGATTATTAATCTTATTTTTATCTCATACTTTCCTTTAAAATTCCAGACCACGTTATATTTTGTAGGTGCTTTTTGTAGCCTCAGGAAAAATAATGATGGTAATGATTTTCTTTCTGTTTGTTATCTGGTGGATGAATTTGCACTGAAATAATAGGTCAAATCTGACAGAAGTAGAACAAAGTAGGAAATCAGTTACATACTGTTCTTGACAATGCCAAGAATTCTAACATACTCTGCCTTTAAATTTTGTGATTCTGAATTCCCTGCATAGTTCTTAATCAAAATGTTAGTGTTCATAACTGCATCTTTCAGTTTTAGCTTCTTTTTGATATCTAATGTTATTCATACTTTCAGCATTAATTAATGTAAAATTCCATTAGGTCTGTATGCTAATATTAAGTAAATTCAGTGTAACCATTTGGTATTTTATAAGAAGGATTATTGATATTTTTCACAAAATATCAAAGACCTAAATCTAATTACTTTAAAATATGACCTGGAAGATGAGTAAAAGATGAGTAAATGTCAAATATAGAGAAAGGACAACAAAATACAATCCAAAGCAGTTTTAGAGTCTTACAGCTATTCTTTTTGGTTGACAAACATTAACATTTATGAACTTTTGTAAAAATACAGAATGGTCAAACTGCCATATTGGCATTATAGATATGTTTAATACTTGAATTTAATTCAGGTGGTTATTTAGTACAATCAAAATAGGTAGTTAGAGAAGTTGCTATATTTGACTGGAATATGATAAAAAGTTATTTCATTGCTTTTGTGGTTTTTTGACTTCTCCCTGGAGGGCTCTGTAATCCTCTTCCAAAGCCTGACCTCTATTTCATAAACTATACAATTCCTATTTCCTCAGGAGTTCCAAAAGGACTTCTCCTTCAGCAAAGATTTTTTTTGCCCTGCTTGCTTGATTTGCAACAAGGGAATTGTCTGCTCCTCTGTTATTAAAAATGGTTCTTAAAAACTGATCACTAGTTATGGACTCCCAAGCCCTCATAAACAGATTCCCAGAGGATACTGCTAAATAGCTGCCTGAATAGCCTAATGTTTGCTCTCTTGAGATCCAGGATAGCAACTCTGCTGATCTTCTTCCCCCTCACAAGAAAAATCTTTAAACTTGGGCACCTCTTGATCACTGTAGCCAAGACTGCCAGCACATCTCCCATAAATCCTTCTCTTTTCACAAATAACAATTTGAGGAGAGAATATTTTCTAGTTGTCTCACTGAATATTTGTGACAATAAATTATCTTCAATGAAGTTCAAGAATTTTATGGACTTGCTTATCACAGCAACATAGTATTTCCAGCCAGTTTCATGGAAGATGAAAACTCCTATAAAGGACCAATGCAGAAATTTCTTGTCCTTGCCTATCAAATACCTCATCACTGCTGGCCTGGTTATTAGTCACAGCCACACACTACAACACCTGCATTGTTTTCCATCCCTTATTCCTCATCCAGAGGCTTTCAACCACATAACCCTTAACTGTAGGGTGTGTACAGTCAAAACTCTCCCTTGCAAATAGTGGATTTCTTCTACTTTGCCTGCACTGCCTATCCCTCTTGAACAACTCACCATCCCAGTACTCCAAATGATGGGACTCATTCTACCAGTTCTCACTAACATCAATGAAATAACAGATTTTTTAACAGACCAACATTTCCAGTCCTATTTATGTAAATCTCATATTATATGCTTTGGTGTATGACTGTTTCAGGTGTTCCCTGGATAAGTATAAAACGCTCCCATTAGGATTGCCACCCTAAGGTGATGCCATACCAAACTTTGGCTCACCTTTAGCTGTCCTGATCTTATTTGCTTTCCCCATAAATTGTAGTTTGAAGTCCCATTAATCAGTTCTGCCAGTTTACAAGAAAAAGAACATCTACCCCATTGGGACAGGTGAATCCCATCAGGACCCAGAACACTTTGCACATGAAAGGCTCTTCTATCAATACAAAAATCAAAGTTCTGGAAGAGGCACCAGTCCTGGAGCTGGGTTTTGATGTACACCTGTACCTTCCAATATCTCTCCCCAGTAATGGGAAGATTAAGGAAAATATCACCTATGCTCCTGAATAATTTTTCCCAGGGTTCTGAAATTTCTTTTGGTTGACCTTCGATTTCTTGTTGCAATGTAAATTGCACCCATGTAACAGAAAAAGAGTGTGTCATAATCAAAAGACTTCACTGTGCTCATCAGTTGTCTGGTGACAACCTTGATTTGGGTCTGAGAGAGACAGAAGAGTTCCCTGAAAAGACAGCCCAGTTAGCAGGTGGATGCCTCCATTCTGCTGAGGTGGAAACCACTTATGACACAAAATGTTTTTTTTTTAGTGCTAGTCTTAATGTAACTCTTGGCAAAAGGGGCTGGTTAACCTGGCCTTGGTAAAAGTATTTACACAGATTCTTCCTCTTCTACCATGTCAAGACATTCCTCAGCCATTCACAGAGCCTAATATGTATTCTGTAAAGTTATAAGAAGATATAGGTAAGGGATAGAGAGGGTAAGGTGTTTCTCTGGCAGCTCCACAAACTAACTACTTCTCATTTTTCCTTAGCAATATCATCATCCTTACACAAAACAGATACTGGACATATCCATACTGAATTGACACATGTATCAGAAATGTCAGACCATGTTTCCATTGATCTATCTCCTTCTCAGACTCTGAAATATTCCTCAGTCTGCCATCCTTCTCCTAAAGCTCAGCAATCAAGTAGAACCATTCACCTACCTGAGTGTACCTCCAAAAGGCATTCCTGTTACCTCCCAAAGGTGCTCCTGTTATCATCCATCTCCAGGCACACCCTGCAACCTGAAACCTAGGTGCATGCCCTGACAGGTGATTTTTCTGTATGTCCATATTGGTTCTAGAAGCTCTGGAGAAGCAGAGGACATGATTTTTTTTTTTTGTGATCATCATATTGCCACATACTCACCTGCTGGAAGGAGAAGCATTTATTAAAATTAACTTGTCAGATTCTTTAATCCTGTTTAGATCACCTGAACTGATCTATATAGGCTGAGTCCCTTGCTGGCTTGAACAATAAATTGTTCAATAAATTGGTCTGGTCTGACCATCTAAGGGGAGAGCTCCTGTTTACCTCTTCATAGACTCATGTATTCCTCATATTGCTTTCTACCACTACCACTGCTGTTCCTCACACTTCTCAAGTACAGCATTCTTTGCAGTTTGGTGAAGCATCATGTGAAAAGAACTTTAAAATACATGTTTTAGTGGACAAGATGACAAATATTAAGATTCCTCCATGGCTTGAAATATCTGTGATAGAAGGCATTATTTTAAATTTCACAGATTTTTATACTGATTAACAAAGGGTCCAATTATTTTTAACATGTACCATTATTTACTGTTAAATGAGTAAGAACTTCAAACAAGATTTGTTTTCCAGAATATGTGATAGCCCTTCTCACATGACAATTGTTCCTGGGATGACTTTTCCTGCTTGGTTTTTTTTTTTAAATAATAAATGCAATGAAAACTCGATTTTTGGCTTCCATCTTGTGTGACAAGAATGACATCATTCACTATCAGAAAGGCAACAGAACCATGAGTGCTTTCCTCTACTGCCTTTTTTCAAATTGTGAAGAGATGATCTCTGGGCAGAGTATAAAAAACATACTTTTAGGAAAAAAGTAGGCAACAGGAAGCATAATGCATAAATTTATAAGTTTGGAAATAGTTAGATTCTCCTAAGTAAAATAATTATTTGTGCATCTTTAGTGCAGGGGTTTTAATATCAAAATAAAGAAGGTTTCCAGTTAAAAAAAAACTGTTCTGTAAGAGAAGCAAGTGTTTATGCATGACTCACATGGGCTTTGGAGAGTATTGGGTAGCGTTTAGGTTGCCCCTAGTCAGTTTTTATCTGACACTTTCTACTCCAGTCTTTTCTTTGAAATAACTGCATTGCATTTTCCCTATGATTTAAAGATATGAGGGGATATTTCTGATTGTTGCATAAGAATAAAGGTGTTACTGTTACAACTCCTTTACATACTGTCTTTCTGCTTTCAGACGTGTGTGTAAAACAGTCTGTAGAAGTGTGTGAGGATGGGTAGTTTAACAGCAATCTAAGTCATGTCTTTATAATCACTGCTGAGCTGCTTGGATTGTCACTGTCCATGAAGCAAAGGAGACAGCTCTTCACAGAGTGCTGAATGATAAAGTCCTGCAACAATTAACAGGAGGCAGAAAGAAATGTACTAGTAAGACATATATTTTTTGTAATGCAGCCCAGCAAGAAAAAGGTGCCAGAAGACACATTACTGCATAATGTGACATTAGCTTCCACCTCTCATAACACATGGGTTTGCATATCTCTCTGGCATCTCCCTGTGCACTGCACTCCCTTTTGATCAATCATAAAGGCAGAGATTGATTAGGTATGCAAACTGGAGCTGGAAAAAGAAAGCAAGCACAAGAATGGAATATCGACCTGTGTCTTACCTGCCAGTAGACTAACAACATGTTCTAATTAATTTTTTTTTAATTCAAAGAAGCGACTGTGGGCAAGCTTCCAAAGCCCATAGGCATGGCAGCTTGTGGTAAGAATTTTGCCACTCAGAATGTTGTTCTTACTGCCCAACAATCTCTTAGATTCTTTCTCTTCTGTTTTCCTCTTAGGTTGATCAAAATTACATTAGACAGAAGAACAGATTGCTGTGCATATAGTTTAAAAATATAGTTGTAAGATAATCTCCAAAGGCATTTTAGATTGAATCAGTAAATTTTTGTGCCAATATTTTCATTATTACAGACTACTCTAATTTCATCTTTCAGGAAGATTGAAACTGAACTCTTGTAAAACACCACTATATAGGAATCCAGCAAGAAGCCAATGTATAAATTCAGGTTTCATTCTGAAGTGATAAGCTCTCCACTATATAAGCTGTACTATACGCATTGTATAATTCCCTTAATTTCCTAGGTCTTACAGCTGTGAGTTGTCAAAAAACAAATGAACAATAACAACAAAATAAACAAGCAAGCAAACCAGCCGCCACAAAATATATGAATGCAACTAGCAAATTACAATCATTAGTATGATCTTACTTTTTCTTGTATTTTATCCCTGAATTTTTATAACTTGTTAGTTTTTGGGTTTTTTTTCCAGCAATGGTCACTAAATGATCAAAAGCTATAGCTTGTAAAAGTATGCCAAGACAAACAGAACCCTCCAAGAAGGACGTGTCTGCCCAGACCCCTTCCTGTGTGGAGTGTTTGAGCCTGTCATTAGCACCAGGGGATGGTGAAAAATTCACGTGCCTGTGATGGGAACAGGTGAATGATCTCCTTCTGCTGGTGGCCAAGCTTAAGGAGGAAGTAGAAGGACTAAGGAATATTAGGGAAGTGAAAGAGAAATAGACTGATGGAGTTTTACCCTTCCATCCTTGAGGGAGACCCACCAAGAATCAGAGGACTCCCATGCCTCCGACCATCAGGCAGAAAGAGAAGACCTAGTAGAGGCAGGGAAGTGGAAATGGAATCCTCCTCAAGGAGGTAATAAAAATGCTTCATCTACCCAGGCACTACTTCCGAATAGGTATGAGGCCCTGAATCCAGAGGGTCAGACAGAAGAAAACTGAAGAAAATAATCTGCCTGGAGAGCTTCCCAATTATACTACATCTGTCAGACAGATCACTGCCCCCAGCATTAAAAATAAAAGAACAGTAGTCATAGTAGGTGCCTGCCTTCTGAGGGGAACAGAACTCTATATTGATTGAACCCGTCCCACAGGGATGTCTGCTGTCTCCCTGCGGCCTGGATATGGGATGTCACCAGGAGACTATCTGGGCTGATTCAGCTTTCTGATTATTCACTGCTGATACTCCAGGCTGGCAGTGATGAGTCTGAAAAGAACACCAGGGTTCTGGGTCTCTTCAACGGCAGGAAAAAATGATGAAAAGAGCAGGAGAACCCGCATTATCAAGTGGCTTGAAGGCTGGTGCACTCAGCAGAATTTTGGTTCTTTTATCATGGGGCAACTTTCATGGCATCTGGTCTTCTAGAGCCAGATGGACTCCATCTCTCTGTTGAGGGCAAAAGGATTCTAGCTCATGAACTGGCGGAGCTCACTGAGAGGGCTCTAAACTAGGTTCAGAGGGGGAGGGGTATGTAACAAGGCTCTCTAGAAACAAGCCCAAGGGTGGTAAGCCAGAGTAAGGGGTGAAATCAGCAGCCCAGTTGAAGTGCATGTACACTAATGCACACAGCATGGGTAACAAAAAAGAGGAGCTGGAAGCCGTGGAAGCAAGAGAGCTCTAACAACGTTCTCCATCATGGAAATGTGGTGCGATGACTCACATAACTGGAGCACTGCACTGGATGGCTGCAAGCTTTTCAGAAGAGATGGGAGGAGAAGAGGTAGAGGTGTAGCTCTAAAGAGGACCTCTAGGGAGGTTCTTGATTCCATGGTAATTGAGATTAATGATGACAAATTTGATTGCCCATATGTAAGACCAACAAGCCTGACATCCCGCTGGGAGACTGTTATAGACCACCCAGCCAGGAAGAAGAGGTAGATAATTTATTCTACATGCACCTGGAGAATTTTTAAAGATCATCAGCCCTTGTTCTTATAGGTGACTTTAACCTAATAGACATCTGCTGGGAACTCAATGCAGAAGAGAAGAAGCAGTCCAGGAGGCTCTTAAGAGTTTGTGGAGGACAACTTGTCACAGCTGGTGAGCAAGCCTACCAGGGTAGTGACTACACTAGACCTGGTGTTTGCAAACAGATATGGGCTGGCAGGAGATGTGGTGGTTGAAGGCTGTCTGGGGCACAGTAATCATGAAATTATAGTTTTATTTATTTATTTATATATTTGGTGAAACAAGAAGTGGCATCAATAAAATTTCTGCACTGGACTTCCAGAGGGCAGACTTTGGCCTATTTAAGAGACTTATTTGGAGATTACCTTGGGAAGCATCCCTTAAAAACAAAGCAGTCCAGGAAAGATGGGTGTGCTTCAAAACAGAAATCTTGAAGGCACAGGAACAGACTGTTCCTATGCACCAAAAGAGATGAGCTAATGAGGAAAACAAGCAGCCTGGATGGGCAAGCAGCTCTTAAAAGAAAGTAAGGACAAAAAAAAAAGGTTGCATCCCTTTGGAAGGAGGGTCAAGAATCTCAGGAAATGCTTAAGGGAGTTTCTAGGAGTTGTGTCTTGGTTTAAAAAGACAGGTGTCTCATAAGGAAGGCAGAAATGTCCAGGAAAATATAAACCTCCTCCCTCTGAGCTATTATAATTTTGAAATTAAAGGGCCCTCAGGCAAAAATATGGGAATAGGAATAACAGTTCTTTACTAGGAAAATTAAAGTAAAAATGCAGTAGTATAAAAAAACACACTGACAGAGTCAGGACCTGACTGACTGACCAACCTGACACCCGGTTGGTCAGGGTGTTGGTAACAACCGATTAAATGGTGGCTGCAGTGCTCCTGGAGTGACAGATGTGGTTCTGTTGAAGCAATGATCCTGTAGAAGGGTGCAGTTTTCCTCTGAAGGTCCAGTGGTGGTGTAGATGGGTCCAGCCTTCCCATAGGAATCCAGAGGAGAAAGACTGGCTGTGATGTCCGAAGTCTCAGATTACATCTAGGTAGGAATGCTTGGCTCCTCCCCCTGGGTGCAGCATCTCACAATGAGATGAGCATCTCACAGTCATGCAGTGAGACTCCATGGCCATTACACAGGAGATATCCCCCTGGAGGGAAGATGGGCCATGGAAGAGATAAATAACACTGCCACACCTGGTTTTAATAAATGGTAATAGAATACTTACTTTTGATTGCATCTTGCCTTGCATCCTAAGACACGCAGTTTAGCAAAAGGCTGGTTTTCAGCTGGGGGTGTGGTTCCCTGTGGGGACGTGCTGGAGCCAATCAACTAGCTAGTTTTATAGAACTAACCAGCTGTCTAGGTTTGAAGATTAACTCAGTTAAACTACTTGAACACAGCTCTGTGGAAAATGGAAGAGCACATTTAAGAACTAACAAAGCCCAAGAAAAAACTCTTCATTTCTGGCCTCTGAATTGGTAAACTGGTCGACCTGGCTGGGTCTGGCCAGGCTGAGCCCCAGCATGGCCCCACATGGCCAGGTCAACGTATAGCCAGGGCACTCGGAACTTGGGCAGTTCCAAGTGGCCATAGTTATTTTGGCACGACTTGTAATGGACTTTGCTTGCTTAGCTGCTTTTAGCCAGCTATGTTGTGGAGCTATGCAGTTGCAGCAGGTTTTATTTATTTTTTCCCAGTGCCCTACATGAAGGAATAACACGAGGTGGTGCTGGAAGCCAGGGCAGCTTGCACAGTGCCGGCAGAAGCCACATAATCGGCAACAAAAGTCACAACGATTCCTTGATTGTGGCGCCTAAACAAGACCAACCTTACAACAATACACAACTCTATAAAAACTGTTTCAATTTATAAAGCTTGAGAACAAATGACTCTACCGACACCAATTCTCTCCTGAATCAGGGAAAGGAAAAAGTAAAGACACATAAAGACAACAACAGAAAACTCTGTGGTCAGTGAAGAAGAAGTCAAAGTCTAGATAAGAGGAGATTACGGAGATGCGTTAGTCTTATGCTGAAATTCTTTTTCTAAGGCCATAGTAAAGATATATTTGAAATATCAGACTTTTTCCCCTGAAACTTATGGAAACGCATTGGGGAATGTAACATTCCAGCACAACTGTAAGTCAAAGCACCAGTATATAAGCAAGTAGATGTTGCTGTAATCCAATGAGAAACTTGAACAGAGAGAGATGAGAGATGAAAAATTTTGCCCCAGAGAGAGTAATAGAAAACCTCTGTTCCCAGAGATGGATGAAGAGACCTTGTTTTTGTTTTTGGTTTTTTTTTTATGTTAGAATAAGCTCATCTTTATAACAGCACCCCAAGAAGTTGGCATGGCCCATGAGAGCAGCTGTGGGAAAGCTGCAAAGCCTGAGAGAGACTTTTCACACTGCAAACAGATTTTCCTTTCCAGGGCAGCTGATTCACTGTGACATTAAAGCCATGAGAAAACTGTTTCTTGTGGAGAAGTCTCCATGGCATGACAAGAGAGAGTAAAACAAGTCTCCCTAAGACTAAAGTCTATTCTAGAAGTGGTAAACTAAGTGAAATTCCTAAGTTTTGTCTCTTTACATTGTCAGTAGAAAAGAAAATCAAGTGTGGGAGGAGGAGAAGTGTTCTGAAACTTTATTCTGATTTTCTTATTATTTTTCTTTTCATTCTGTTAATAAAGTTTTCTTTACACCCTTTAAAGTTTGTGCCTGTTTTGTCCTCCTCCAAACCCTCATCTCACAGCAGAAAATAAGTAAATAATTCTAATAGGTGCCTAGCAATGTAGTCAGTGCTAGATTCACTACACTCCATTCATATCAGATGTGGAAGGAAATTCAGTAACTAAAGATGAGGAAAAAGCAGAGGTACTTAACATCTTCTTTTCCTCAGTTTTCCACAGAAAGACATGTCATCCTGGCCTGGTAGATGGTGTCAAGTAGCAGAATAGCCCCCTTGTTATCCAGGAGGCAGCAGTCAGAGACCTGCTGAGACACTTAGATGCTTACAAATCTATGGACAGATGAGCTTTTGAAGCTGCTCTCCATCATTTACCAACAGTCCTGGCTCACTGGGTAGGTCCTAGATGACTGGAAATTGGCCAATGTGATGCTCATCAGCAAGTAGGGCCAGAAGAAGGAGCATCTGGGAAACTACAGGCCAGTGAACCTGACCTCGGTGCCCAACTATGGAACAGATCATCCTGAGTGTCATCACATGGCACCTACAGGATGTCTGAGGGATCAGACCCAGCCAGCATGGGTTTAGGAGGGGCAAGTACTGCCTGGCCAACCATGTGACCCACCTGGTGGATACAGGAAAGGCTGTAGATATTGTCTATTTGGACTTCAGCAAGGAGTTTGACACTATCTCTCGCAGCATGCTCTAGGAAAAGCTGGCACCCTATGCCTTGGACAGGAGCACTCCCCGCTGGGTTAGGAACTGCCTGGATGACCAGGCCCACAGAGGGGTGATGAATGGTGCTGCATCCAGCTAGCAGCCAGTCACCAGTGGTGTCCCTCAGGGATCTGTGCTAGGGCCAGTTCTTTTCAATATCTTTATTGATGATTTGTACAAGTCACCATCAGTTAATTTGCAGGTGACACCAAGCTGGGAGCATGAGTCAGTATGTTGGAGGGTAGGAGGGCTCTGCAAAGTGACTTGGACAGGCTGGATGAACAGGCCAAGTTCAACAAGATAAAGGTTATTAAGTCCAAGTGTTGTGTGCTGCATTTTGGCCACAATAACCCTCTGCAGCGTTATAGCTGGGGACAGCGTGGCCAGACTGTTGCAGTGTGTGACGCAATATTCACGTGTTTTGGATCTCCCCAAGTCTCATGGGGTTTCTGGCTAACCCTTGAGAGTTCCAGAGAGAACAGCAAGGGATTGTGTTACACGAATGTCAATCTGGCTTGCCCCATGCCCCCTCTCCTTCGATTGGTAAACTAACTATTCCCTTCCCCTTGCTCCGCCCCGAGGGATAAAAGAGAGATGGTGGGCGGAGGGACGCTCTCTTTCAACCGAGGTTTCTGAGAATGAACATTGGTGTCGCTAATGGAACTTAATAAAATCGGGACCGAAACCTAAGTTGAACTTCGCATCTTTTTCCTTCACCTCGTCCAGGATCTGCAAAGAGAAACCCTCGGAAGGTAAACGGGCTGGCTTTCTAACTTGCTGGGAATACCTTGCGCATAAACTACGCTTGCTTCTGCTCCGACCGCGACATGTCTGGGCTTGTCCCAGCCACGTGGTCTTGGCTTTGCCGCGGACGCTGAGAAGCCAGGAACCGGGGAAAAATCCCCAAAGAGCGTATAGCACCCCAATACCAGACGGTATCAAGGCAGAAAGGGACCTGGGGGTGCTGGTTGACAGCCAGCAGAACATGAGCCAGAAAGGCCAATGGCATCCTGGCCTGTATCAGGAATGGTGTTGCCAGCAGGAACAGGGAGGTCGTTCTTCCCCTGTACTCAGCACTGGTGAGGCCACACCTTGAGTACTGTGTCCAGTTCTGGCCCCTCAGTTTGGGAAGGACCTTGAGACACTTGAGCGCGTCCAGAGGAGGCAGCGAGGCTGGTGAGGGGCTGGGAACACAAACCCTGTGAGGAATGGCTGAGGGAGCTGGGGTTGTTGAGCCTGGAGAAAAGGAGACTCAGGGGTGACCTTATCACTCTCTATTATTTCTTGAAGGGTGGCTGCAATCAGATGGGGTTTAGTCTGTTCTCCCAGGCAATCACTGACAGAATGAGAGGACAGTGTTAAGTTGAACCAAGGAAAGTTTAGCTTAGATATGAGGAAAAATTTCTTCACTAAAAGAGTGATTGGGCAATGGAATTATGTGCCCGGAGAGATGGTGCAGTCACCGTCTCTGAATGTTTTTAAAAAAGGACTGCTTGAGACACTTAGTGCCATGGTTTAGTTGACAAAGAGGTTTTAGGTCATAGGTTGGACTTGATGATCTCCAAGGTCTTTTCCAACATGTAACTGAGTTGATCATCCTACTGGTCCTGTAGTCCTGTAATGTAGCAATGGATATGATCTAGTCTACAATTTTTCGGGAGAAATAAAGCAAAATAAGTAGATAGCTTTTTTTTTTGTTTTTTAAAAATGAGAATTCAACTTACACTGCAGTTAATCCTGATAAGCATTCCACTAGAATTAAGCATCATCAGTTGACATAGGATGAGCAAGACATTTTACAAAACTGATAACCCAATGAACTTCTTGCAAAGATGAAAGAAGTATCATGCTTTATTCTAATACTGTTGAATTGTGACTTACTGACTAGTATGATATAAATCATGTTCAACAAATAACGAATTTGGTTTTCTGCTTGTAAAGTACTTGACAACTAGCCTAATATATGCAATCTATTTGCACATTAAATAAATATTTGAAGAAAGGAGATGAGTCTGAGTTTGCCTGAAAATCTCTGGTGGTATTAGCTGAAGTTTAAAAATTTACCCTGTGAGTAATAATATGAGGTTTTTAGGTTTTGACTTGGTTTTGTTTTGTTGGTGTATTGGGTCTGACTGAAGGAAAGTTCACGGCCCCCAGAGCATTATGCTTAGCATTGGTAGGTGGAAGGGTTGATTAGATACCAGTGTTTTGGCTAAGGGAGAGCAGCACTACCCCTCTGCCCCTCCACCAAAGGGCATAGGAGTAGGCAAGATTCTGCGAGGGGACACAACCAGGTCAGCTGAGCCAAATTAGAAAGGGATATTCCATACCATGTGATGAGATATATAAGCTAAGGGAGAGAGGAGGCAGGGGGGACATTTTTGAGTTTTTCAGTGTTTGTCTTCCAGAGCAACCATTACACATGCTGAAGCCCTGCTTCCCAAGAAGTGTCTGAACATCACTGCTGACGGAAAACACAGACTGACATTTTTTATCTTCAGCTCATTCATATCCAGATTTCTGCTTATTTATTTATTTTACTGTGAGAAAACTGCCTTATCTCACCCTAATGGTTGTTCTTCATCTTATTCTCCACTCTGTCCCATTGGGAATGGGAGCGATAGAGTGACTTAGTGAGCATCTGGTGCCCAGCCAGGGTCAGCCTGCTACAGATGGTTTTGGTATTGTTGCCCTACACCCTGTCTTTCAGTGACTTTACTATTCAGTGTTGAATACATCTATTTCTGGATGACTAAAGCATTTACATCAAATTCATACATTTGACTGAAACAAGTAAACCAGTTAAAAAGACTTTTAAATTCATAATTGCTATTCCTTGTATATGTAATTAAATGGAGTCTAAATGTAGTCCAACTGTTCTCAATTTTTCTCTCAATATACTAATATGTTATCTTATGAGAAAATACTAATGCTAGCCTAACCTCCTAATATATTTTATATCTACCTGTCCATAGGTTTCTGAAAGTTTATGAAGAAAAGTATTGGAAAGATTACCGATTTTTCAATTCTCTGTTTCTTTAGAAAATTTAGTTTTAAAGGAAATACAATTCTAAGTAAAATATTTAAGCAAATTTATTGACTTGTAAGAATCAAAGTGCTTGACTTTCCTTTACATATGGTAGAATGCTACTAAAACATTCTGTGGAAATGCTGCTGTTTAAAGTCCTATCAGTGAAACAGGTCACAAAAATCACAAAATAAAGGAATCTTCTTTGACTATGTAGATGAGTTATGAGATTGTGCTTTCCCTCATCTTTTCTTATCAATATCCCTTAAATAATTTACTTAATAGTGTACTAGCTGAAAATAAAGGTCAAATTTGTTTTTTAAAATTAAAGGCAAATAATAAATAATCATTGTTAACCATTGTCTCTGATTCAAATATCAAACCTGCTAACTATATCTGTGCAACAAGAGAAGGTTGTTGAGAATGGAAGGAGAATGAGTAGAAAAACATGCAGAATGAAAATCTGTGGAATAAGGCTTGATTTCAGGAAACTAAAGCAGAATGATAATATGTATAATTTTATAGATCCTACTTCTCAGCTATCTACAAATCACACACTTCTGTAAGAACAGAAGTCATGTTATTTTAAAACAAAGGAAATGCAAATGTGCACGGGAGATAAAACAGAAGCTCTTTCTGAAGAAGGAGCCAATGTTTCTATTCAACTGGAAAATGTATATTTCTGGAATATGGGCCATACAGGGGAAATTTTGAGAAAAAAACAGCGTATGGGGGAATTGCAGGGGGAGGAATGTTGATTTGCAAGTTCTTAATCAATCTATGAAAAGTATGGTTAAATATTTCTTGCATACATTATTTTTTATCAGCTGAAGTCCCTCAGCAAATGTTTTGCTTCATGTCATTCTACAGACCTTTCACTTTCAACCAGTGAAGACTGATGACATTTTAGTGCATCATAGAAGATATAATCCATCTGGGAGATCTGGCCCAAACAGAAGTCTGAGCATACAAAGCATTTGCACAATAAATCCCATGTCTGAGTCTTGTGGACTTCTATTGGAAAATATTCTGTATCATCATGTTTGGAGAGCTGTTTTTTATAGACAAAATGATGAGATTTTCCACAGGAAGCAGACATTTTTCACGCAAACAAGAATTACTCTGCTGAAAACCAGTTTTCTGTCAAAACAATTTTAACTGAAAACTTTGAGCCATCTGTTTCCCATCACCACAGTGAGCAGAATTTGGAGGTAGCTTGGTACACTGTACAGGCAATTGCAAGCAAATTTGCCTGTACCAGCTGGTACAGACCAACTAACAAATATGAAGTGTCGGATGTTGAGTTGCACTTGTTCAAACTACTATAACTTACTCCATATTTTAAATCAGGTGACTAGACACAGTAAATTACATTTTCTTAGTTTCTATTAGCTCTAGAGAGAAACTCAGGTGTCTGATATTTATCTGTCCACTTGACAGTATTAATGGACGAGGGGAAATGAGGGTTATGCTATGTGTAGTGGGCACATCTGTTCCAGTACTAAATTATGGTCTACACAGTAAATAATGTGATCTGAACAAGACATACCATCTGTGTTTCTTATACCTTATTTCCTTATTATTTTATTGCACTCTAATGTGTGCCCTAAAAAGTAGGAGTTTTTCTCTTTATGAAATACGTTGCTTGCATATATTGTAAACATAGCAATGCTCAATGAAAACTATATCAATTGCATCTCTTTACACAGTTCCAGAAAAAGGAAACTCTTCTTCAAAAATCCATCTTGAAGAATTTAGAGGGGAAAAAAGTAGAATTACAAAAGATGCTTGGTAATTAAATAGAATAAAACTGCTTTGCTATATCAAATGTTAGATCTTATAATTCTAACCATGGATTTATAGTCTTGAAAGGCTTTTTTCTAATTTTTGAAAGTAGGATAAGTATGAATCCCTAAAATACTGTAAATACTTGAATAATTTTTTGGTTAGATCAGTTCAACAAACACCCCCTATAGCCAGTTGCATTGTTGTCTAACTCTTTGTCAGAAAGATTTATTTAAGTCTTAAAGAAAATATTTTTATCAAATAAGTTGGCTGCTATGTGAACCAAGGTCTATTTTTACTATATATCTATGCTAACAAGAGAAATCTTTCCTGAAATCAAAAAGAAGATAATGTCCATATGGATGACTAACCCGGATGATTTAAAAGTGTGAGAAATGGCCACACAATAAGAAAAGGAAAATCAAAGAAAAAGCAAACCAACCAACAAAAAAACCCACAATAGAATCCAGAAAACCAAAAGTGGCTTTTCAAATCCTGGCTAAAGTGGATTGCTAAAACAACTGTAATGCAAAAATCTAAATTTGGATATAATAGGGCAGGTGAGACAATGGGATGACAGCAGTAAAGAGTAACAATCTAGGAGAGAAAGGAAAGTGAAAAAGGATATATAAAGTGACCCAATTTATCTAATCAATGGTCCCTGTTTAGAAGTCATGCACCTGATGAATTCATTTTGAAGGGCAAGCCCTTTGTTTACAGTGTACTCACATACAACTTCCCTCTTGAGTAACAGGAGCATGGGATTTCCTAATTCTCTGGTATTTTGACAACATAGCATAGTGTAACTGGAGCTACAATTGCACTTCTTCCCTATTCCCTGCAACCATTACTGTGGGCTCATGTACCATTAGTGCAAAGAAAGTACAATTAATATTTACATTCTTCACATAAAAACTTCTATAAAATATAATTCTTTATATTTCTATATAGAAAAAAAATGAGACTTTCCACCATTTACAAGCTTTCTTATTTTTCGATGATTTTTTTAACCTTTTTTATTAACTTAGTTCAATGTTTCCTCACAATTTGTCTTACAATGTTCTTTTTACATGTGTCTCATTTCTCTGGACTTAAGTTTGACCAACACTAAGCTATGGTGTCCAAATACAGTATTGTAACTCCAGCCCTGCTATATTGAATAAAATAAACAAAAAGAGAAGGGAAAAAGAAAAGAAAGAAGTATAGGCTTTTGTTTACATCCCTTCAAAACACTGATGTTCCAAAAATACTATGTCTTTACTAGCCTCCTTGAGGGCCTCCTTGGGCTATTGCCTGCTAGACTCTTCTTATGCTATGCATAAATTTACTATGCACAATTTTCAGTGCTGCTGCTGTAATTGCCAGACCTTCAGGCAACTGAGATGTGATTATGGGTGAGAGACAACAGAAGAAGCAAATGACATAGTGGTAATGGGCTATCAGTAAAGAAACAACATCAAATAATCACTAAATAATCTTCAGATCTACTTTAGTTTGCAGTGGCTCTTGTAATCCCAGCATATCTGCTTCTAAAAGAAAATTTCAGAGGATTCCATAAAATTTCCAGATGTTGAAACCATCTGGAATAAGTATCTGAAATACTTATTTCCTATTCCCATAGGGTAATGCAAGACAGAGAACTACATAAAATAAACAACAAATAAAATTACATTAACATAGAAAGCATTTCCAGCAAAAATGAGAATATTTTCACATCATCCCCGGTTTTCTCTTACTATTAGCCATGTCACTTTAGTGTATCTACAATAATTATATATATAATGAATATACTTGTAACAAAGAACTTTCTCTAATTTTCAGCTACATTAACAGGAACTGATTTTACAGAATTGTATAGTCTTACAAAAGTTGCATCTTCACATTGCGTCACTTCTATATAAATAATATTTAGAACCACAAATGGTTCCTTTTTATTATGTAGATGAACTCAAATTTAGTTTCATTAAAAGTAGCAGAGTGAGACAACAAAAATGTTTTAGAATGGTACAGTTTTGCTAGCACAAAGTAGAGAAGACAGATGATTTTAGCAGTTACCACAATTCAGAAATTTAAAATACAAATCATCCAAGAAAAATTATCTCTTAATTTAGAGGAAGCATGACTGGTTCATGTAAAAAGTGTCTATTAAAACTAAGCTAGATACAAAAGTTGTAAAAATAACTCTTACCGACTTCAGTATGTTTTAGATCTGATTTCATTATCTAAGGTATTATTTCAGTGATTCTTTATCATATATTAAATGTTTCAATCATAAAATCCGATCTCCAGGTAGCTTTCATCCGGTAATCCTGGACCAGTGTCTTAAAAATGGATTAAAATAATAGATTAGCATTATGGTGTGCTGAATCAATAATAAAGAAAATCTTTAAGAACACTTTACTTAAAACACTAATTTGACTTCATATGGCTTCTTTCTGTGAAACTGTTGATTTTCACAGCCTGGTATTTGGTAGTGAGGGGTCACAGAGGCTTCTGTGAGAAGCTGCCAGAAGCTTCCACCATGTCAGCAGAGCTGGGCCCTGCTGGCTCTGAAGATGGAAATGCTGCTGGCCACAGCTGGGCCAATTTCAGATGATGGTTAACCCCTATGATAACATACTTAAGAAGAAAATCAAACCAAAATGGGGTGCAGTGCTAATTCCAGCTAGAGAAGAGGAGGAGGTGAGAACATGTGAGGGAAACACCACGGAGACATCGAGGTCAGTGGAGAAGCAGGGGCAGGAGGTGCTGCAGGCGCTGCAGCCCAGATTCCTCCGCAGGCCCTGGTGATGCCCGTGGTGAAGCAGCTGTGCCCTGCAGCCCGTGGGGATCCTCGGGGAATGCAGAGATCCCCCCGCAGCCCTGGGGGAGGTGCCCGGAGCGGGTGGATGCCTGGAGGAGGCTGTGCTCCAGGGGCACACCCGGAGGAGAGAGAGGGCCCTGCTGCCAGGCTGGAGCAGCCTGTCCTTGGAGGACTGCAGCCCGTGGAAAGAGAGAGCCACGCCGCAGCAGTTTTGGGAGCACGGTGTGCCCGTGGGGCAGCTCACCTGCAGCAGGTGCAGTTTGGCTGCTGCCCGTGAGCGGCCCCACGCCAGGGAAGCCCATGGAGAGCTGTCTCCTGTGGGAGGGACCCCACGGCCCCACAGGGGAAGGACTCCTCTCCTGGAGCAGCAGCAGGAGAATCCCTTGGGTGATGAACTGACCAAAGCCCCAGGCCCTGTCTCCCTGCGCTGTCTGTGGGAAGGAGGAAAAAAGTGTTTTAAGGTCTTATTTACTTCTCATT
>VWYI01032785.1:13242-145122 GCA_013399455.1 Anthoscopus minutus | reverse complement strand
CAAGAATCAGGCTGTGCAAAACCAACACACTGCTGAACTGCAGAAGCAGGTCCACAGTACAGGCAGCCACGAGTCCCAAGGGAAAAGAGTTCAGTTTGCTTTCTGTCACAACTGAATTTCAGACTCCGAGGCTTCCAGGTGAAAACAGCCTTCAGCTCTATGTTGGTGGCTTCAGCACCAGTCCTGCCTCACTTGCCAGAGCTCAGCATCCTGTACTTGACTGACCTAAATCTTAAACATGTTCTGCCCTGATGCCTGTGAAGATTTGTCTCCTCAGGGAGTCCAAGGTGTTACCAAAACCATGAAAGAACAGGGACTAGTCTGGTAATTGCGGCTACTGCCACTACAACTGCATGGCCAGAGCCTCCTCCCACCAGGAAAGACTGTTTGCATCTGTGAGAAACAATGCTCACTTTTAAAATTTCAGATGTTTATTGAACCTTAACAAAACACAACAAAAGACTGAATAAGGAAAAATTGCAGCACTGGGAGCATGGAACTAAACTGACATGTACTCATCAATGGATGCTCTGGTTTTTATACCCTTGGCCCCTCCCAAAGTCTTGTCAGTCAACTCCCTGTCTACTGACCATCAGTGGAGATCACTTTCCTCCTACAACTTGGTTGGAGGTCAGGTGTTGCCATGCTGTGCTTCCTGGTAATAAGCCTGCCCCCCAAATGCCCCGACCAGTGACAATAGAAGGGGAAGGGAAAGAGGACTGTGGGAAGAACATACCAAACTAATATAACTATACATCTACAAAACTTCTCTTAACATACACATAATATTAACCTCTTATTTCTGAGACCCAACCATTGCATTACCCATCTATAACATACCTGTAATAGAAGGAGCTCATTTGCTGGCCAGACTTTTAGAGAAGTCTTTTCAGGCTTCTCCCTTCCTGTTCCACCTGGCTTTTTTCATATTGGATGTGAAAAAAGATCACAGAAACCTAATGGAGCAAAACAACAAATCAGGACAAGGAGATTTCTACTCAGGCACCATTAGTGGTGGGCAAAAAGCACTCAGTGTGGGCTATGAAAGAGAGACAAGTGTGTGTGTCTGGAGCCACTGGGGCAAGGAGGTTGGCATCAGTGTGGAGGTGCACTTGTGAAGGCCATGGGATGTCAAAATACAGAGAAAATGCAACAGTATTTCCACAGGGGTGAGAGGGACAGGAAAGAAAACAAGCAGACAACTCCAAAGTGCTGTCTGGTGAAATGTGTCCTGTTCTAGAGGACAACTGCTAGCTTTGCAGAGGTGAGTACAGCATATTTTACCTGCTCAAGCATCCTCCTGAGGTCAGCGTTGAATTTACTTGTTTTCTCTTCTCTCAGGGTTGCAACTATGCGCTTCAGATATTCCAGGCTCTTCTCTGACAGTCATGACAGCTGTTCCTGTCCTGTAATGGCCTGCTGGGTATTCAGAAAGGAAATTACATGAGCTGGTGCCACGTGAAATTTAGAAGGGTGTTAGAAACAGCACGTCAGGGAGAGTGACTGGACCAGAAATGGTCAGTGCTACGACACTTCTTCTCCTCCCAAGAGACACCAAGGGGAGCAGTGCCAGGAAAGAAGGCACCGAGGTGGTGGTGGGGTGATGGGTCAAGAGGCACGGAGAAGCAGGTACAAGAGGCACCGAGCAGGGTATGCTGGAACAAGAGGCACCGTGGGACGGGCGAGACTGGATGAGACACAGGGGCTCAACACGGAGGAACAAGAGGCACAGGGAGGTTGTCGATAAGGAAGGGGGTTAAACAGGGATGTCCCGAGCCTAGCGAAGATACCGGGGCCTACCGGTAGCTCCCGGGGCCGCGCCCGCTCTGTCAGTGCCGCCGGCACGGCCCCGGAGCTGAGGCGTCGCCAGGGCCGCGCCCCGGGTTTGCTGTAGTAACGGCGGCGATGGCGGCGCGGCCGCCCCTGCCCGACTCGGTGCTGGTGCAGGTCTTGGCGCTGCTGCCGCTGCGGGACCGCCTGCGAGCGGCCAGGTAGGGTCTCCCCGGGCGGGACCGGCCGCCTGCCGCTTCCCCGCTCCGGCGCTGACGGCCGATTGCCTCCCCGCAGGGTCTGCCGGCGGTGGCAGCAGCTGGCGCAGGACCGAGCGGTCTGGACGCATGTGGATTTGAGCCCTCACCGGGTACGGGCCGCCTGTCCGCACAGCGGGGCGGGGGCGGACAGAGTTCCGCTGTGGGCAGGAGGAATGGGGGGGGGAGGCGAGACCACCCCACTGTGGACAGAGACTGAGACTCAGACTGGGGGCTCAGATCAGCCCCCTGCGGGGAGAAGCTGAGGGGAAGGGGAGGGAACCACCCCTCTGCGACAGGGGTGCCCCTCTAAACCCCATCCCCTGGAACGAGGCCCTTTCACCCCCCAGATCAGCCGCCGCACGCTGTGGCACCTGGTGCGCCACCGCCTCCCCGACAGCCTGTGCACCCTGCGGATGCGAGGCGTGCCTCGCTCCGGCCGCAAGCAGCGGCTCCTCTCACCGGCGCTGCTGGCTGCCCTTCGGAACCGCTGTCCCCAGCTCCATCGGCTGTGCCTGACCGAGACTGACCTCCGCCATATCCCATATGAGAGCATGCCCGCTTCTGTCACCACACTGGAGCTGAGCCTCTGCGACATCCCCGATACCTGGTTCTGCGTCTCCCCTTCAGTGCCACCACCACAGGTACAACACCTCGCTATCCACAGCATTACCACCTTTTCTGACCATCATCTTCTTGACGTTTCCTCACAGAACCACTTGAAGACACTGAGCCTTTGTGGCACCTACCGCATCACTGATACAGGGATCCAAGCAGCAGCTCCCCACCTGGAAGAGCTTGAACGCCTGATTCTACGGCACTGCATCATTGGTGATGCTGCCATGGTGTTCATCGGGCGCCACATGAAGCAGCTCCGCTACCTGGAAATTAGCAACGCCTACTTCCTGACAAACAGGGGGCTAGTTGCTATTGTGACACTGGAGCACCTGGAGACCCTGTGCCTTGACCTCTATGATTTGGTCTCCCTTGGTACTGTTATTGCTTTGTTGCAAGTGCTGCCTCGCCTGAACCACCTCAAATTAGGTGGAACTTGCTTTGAAGATGAACTCCTTGATAAAATTCAGGAGAATTTTCCACATTGCACCATATCCATATCTCACACTCCATGACAGCCTGAAGTGCTGTCCTTCCTTCGTACACCTGAAGTGCTCCTTTTTTTTTTTTTTTTTTTTTTTTTTTTTTTTTTTTTTTTTTTTTTTTTTTTTTTGTAAAGCCTGTTTTCATGTATATAGCTCTGGGACAGAATTCCCATTGGCCTTAAAATATTATGTTCTTTCACATAAATATGTTAAAGAGCTTGTCATGTAAATAAGTTTGTTAACAAGCTTTTGGTAAGATTCCCTCCTTATTTTCCATGGATCAAAGGAATAGGAAAGCTGGGAAGCACACTCAGCCTTTGGGAAGCCCACTGACCAAAAACTGGCTGGGGTGGTGACAAGTTTGCGCTCTGTCTTCTCCTCTTTCTCCACTGCCAAGGATTAGGAAGTAACTTAATGAGTGCAGAATTCAAGGAGTGAAGTGAGGCACCCTTCTGTCATGGAAAAAATAGAGCTGGCAGCCAAAACCTCACAGTTACCAATTCCTTCTCCTTTCCTTCAAATTCAGATCTTCAAGTCACTTGTCAGACTGGTCATGAGGATTCCTGAACATTTGGTCCCAAGAGCCAGACATATTGTTTGCCCCAGGCATTGCTGGCTCCTGTTACCTCTGGGTTTTGCTGGTAACATTCACATTTTCTTATCACCTTTTATTGTCTGCCTTCACATCCTCTTCCTTTGCCATCCCCCAATATCCTAACACCAGATAACCACCTAAATGTTATTACTCTTAATTTTTAGTCTGCATTTTAAGCAAATATTGTATTTATTTAAAAAAACTTTCAAGCTTTTAACTTTCATTTGAACCCTTGTTTTTAGGACTTCCTTTTTTTTTAACCTGCTTTGGCATCTCTCCTGCCCCTTAGGGCAGCCTTGCTTGTGACAAGAGCATCCTACAGGAGACAGAGCAGGACAGCTAATGCCTCAGTTGAGCCTTTTCTGACCTGTTTTCATCCCAGACACCCCCTGCCCTCCATTCAGCTGCAGCACATGCAATAAACCTTTGGGTTTCAGATAGTCCTGGATGGCAGTGACCCTCCCTGGAGTGAAATCCTCATTGCTGTCAGGTGGCCTTTGTGCCCTTGCCTCTTTTTTGTTCCTAAACCCAGTCTCAGGGTAGCTTCAGGGCAAATATCCAAAGGTAAAACGTTCCAGCTCTGCTTTGGAAAGCATCCCAAGGCTGCTGATTTAGTAACTACTGCTCCATGTTTAATCCAGACAAGGAGATTACCACTGATGGAATAAACCTTATTAAAACCTCCAGCATTCCCAGTTCCAGCACTCTCTGGGATGGGGAGGGACAGTACAACAGTGTTTAGGTTTGTAAGACAGGTGTCTGTTAAGGAAGGTAGGAACTTTTTTTGAAATGAAAAAAGAAAAATGTAAGCCCCCCCTTTTCCCTCCAAATTATTATATTTTGANAGGAGGAGGAGGAGATGAAGGAGATGAAGGAGATGAAGGAGAAGAAGCAGCTGCTCTGTCTGGATGATGGCACAACCTTCTCCCCAGCAGAAACAGCTCCAACAGTGTGCGTCCCTCTCTCCCGCTGAAGGACAAAAGAAGCCCAGCTCCCTTCCAGATGCCCCCTGGGCCCAGCCAATTCCTTGTGTTTCTTAAGCATTCAAGAAATACCAGCCATCACGTTTTCTCTCAGCTAATGGGGAAAAATTCCAATAGATAAGAAGGAACAATAGGGACACCTAACCCACAACAAACAGGAAAAGGGAAAATCAAAACCAATAAAAATCCATCAGTCAGTCAAGGCACAGTGAGATATGGCAAGAACCTCAATGTTCTCCTGATCTTTACAGCAGGATCTTTGCAATCCTGATGGCAAAACAACGAAATTTAATATCCCCACAGTCACAACATGCCAGTTTTCTATTAACTAACTGCTGAACTGGGAACAGCAATTACAAATTGATATGGTGCAAAGTGGAGTGCTTTAGGTTTGGAAGGAGGAGGGGACTTGTAAATATTGAATGACTATGGGCAAATTAGGGGAATAAACAACTGAAAGGTCTTTAATCAGAGCAGTCTGGTACTGTTCACCCTCTCCACGTACCTGCTTGAGGCTCTTTGGAGGTCTGTTCTTGACCTTTATTTCTTCTGATTTCCAAATTCAAGCAGATTCTATTCAGTTCATGTCCATTTCATCTTTTGCTGATTTGAGTGTTTCTTCCCCCAACCTTTCCTTCTTGGTGTCTATATACACATTATTACATCAAAGCCCAAATTGGTAAAAAATACATAATAAATGTCCAACAGAGATAGCTAAACCTTCAGCAAAGCCAGGATATGAAACTGGTCTCAGCATCCTGGGAGGAGCAGCAGTCCACAGCCCTCAAAGTGAACAGAAAACTCAGAGAAACCAAAACATTTGGGGTTATCAATCATTGCAGGGAGTGACCAAGCTGCTGCTTTGCCTCTTCACACATCAGCTTACACACATGGACCACAATTACATATATGTATGTATTTACTATTCATACTCAGGTGTTTTATCAAACCCATCAAATCCATTTTATTTTCTTGGCCAAGTGCAGCTGCTTGTGCCTTCTGTGGTAAATTCCAAAGAATTTCCCATCTTCTAGACCTGCTCATTTTCACACTTGGAATAAACCCCCTCAGAAAACTGAGAATTTGTCCTTTTTTTAATCCAAATAGATGCAGAAGAACCACACCAAAAACACAAACGATTGATCGTTGCCTGACGAATGATGGGACGACTGGGGATGGGATGAGGCGGGACTGGAGATGTGACACTGGGAACACAGGGGAGGAATGAAGAGGCACTGGGAGCTGGGGGTGATGGGGACAGGAGGCACTGAGCAGGGGACACAGGGACAAGAGGGACAGTGAAGAGGGGACAAGGGGCACCCTGGGGCAGGGGAGACTGGATGAGATGCCGGGGCTTAACGCAGAGGAATGAAGAGGCACTGGGAGAAGTGCAGTTATAAGCTTAGGTCACCAAACTCCTTCACACATCTGTACAAGCTCCACCTGGAAACTTTAGTTTCTATTTAGACTATGAGACTGAGTTTGTATGGTAAAAACAGTTGAAAAGTGCAATGCAGAGGCATGTTTGATGTAGTTCATTGGCTGCAAGGGAAGGAGAAAACAACAGCTTTTTGGTTTAAGACCTTTTGTATGGGATCAGCTCCCAGACTTCTAAAATTCTCTAAATTGCAATCTGCGATTTGCAAGAGTGAAAAAAATGTGACAGTACAAAAGTACAAAGAGCTGAGAAGGGAGATCCATAGCTTCAGTGTGTGGTGTGTTCTTGAAAGGCTGCAAAGCTAATCCAACTGTTTTATCCTGGCACATTTTTCTGTATGGGATGTTTTTTGACAGTTTAGGCATTTTGAGACTGAAAGTGTGTGATGGAATGTTGTCCTGGGGTGACTGTATGGTCTGGTATCCCCACCAGCTGTCTTTTTGTTCCAGATGTAAGTTTTGTGCCTTTAAGAGCAAACGAGAGGGAGAAATGGCATAATGGTTTTTCTGTGCAGTTTGTGTGTGCAAAAGCTTCACTTCCTCCCCTGCAATTCCTTTCTCTCAGCATGCTGTCTGCAGCACAGATAGAGGGAGAACAGCTTTTCTTTCCTTTTTTTAAGATGGTTTCTCATCTGCTAGCTGAGTCAAGAAAGTTTCTCCTGGGATGGTGGTTTTTTCTGGAACTGTTTAGCCTTTCTCCAGTCTGGAACACCAGAACAATCACCTGGGGGCTCCCCAAGCTGCACTGTGGCCTAGACACCAGGCCTGAGCCCCAAAGACACTGAGTGAGACTGAGCAACACCCACAGAGGACTCTCTGAACCACAGAACAACTCAGAATTTGCCAGCTCATCAGAACAATCACATTTTTATGATTGTGAATACTTTGCTTGTTAAATAAACAGGTTTTTTTCCATTTTCTCCAAGGAGATTTTCTCCTAAATCCACTGGGGGAAGGGATACTAGAATCTGCTTTTTAGAGGATACCCCTTCGGGAAGTTTCCTCCCAAATTTGTCTCAATCCAGGATAAAAATTTTGGCGCCCAGTGTGGGGCTTGAGAAAGTGGAAAAAACTTGTACTAATTGCATTTTGGTTGCACTTAGGCTGTACTGGAATAAAGCAGTTTTTAGAGCTTTCCTGGGAAGCTGACAGAGAAGTTAAACACTAAGGGTCAAATAAATCTCCCCACACTAAGAGTCAAGGATGCCTCACCTTTTCATGTGACACTTGGATTTGCTACACCAGAGGTGTCAGAACAGAAAGCTGAAGCTACTCTTTATTCAGTATGTGCACCTGAAACACTAGGCCTGGCTAGTTTCCTTCCCTCTTGCTTTACCTTAAATACTGTGCTGATACCATGGCTTACCTACCTCTCCCTTGCCTTGTGGTGCCTTTTCTCCCTTCTTTGGGTCATCTTGGTGAATTTAATTGCTTTCCCTACTCTACAGTTCTGTGGGTTAGAGTTGCTGAAGTGTTACAGTGGGAATGCAAAAGCCAAGCTGTTGAGATTTTGTCTTGGTACCTTTAGTGAGCAATCAGTGGTGCCATTGAGGTTTGGCTCCTGACTCTGAGAGACTGAAGGATTCCGATGGTGCACAGAGCTGAGAAGGAAACTGCTCACAGCAGGCCGTGTGGGTGCAGCTCGATGGGTGCAGTGGCTGTTCTGGCCATCAACAGCTTTCTCAGTTAGCACTTTTGTGAGCTACACTCTTGCTGGTGGTTTTCAAGTTCGTAGCCAGATTCCACGAGAGAGAAAAAACTGATTAGCACAAAGGAGCTCGTTTTGAGTGTGGTGCAAATAGGAGTTTGTTCTTGGAAGGGGAAAGCCAGTGAAATCTTTCAGTCCTGATACAGTTTACTTGAGAGCAGTGACATTTTGAACTTGGATCTGGCGGTAGAGCTGGACAAGGTGCATTTCCTTCTTTTGCAAGAACACAACGCCATCGTGTGGTGTGTTTTGTGTGCCCTGACAGTGCCCAAGTGAACGTCACGCCCTTTCTGTCCTGGCACTATTAGTGTGGGAACAGTTGGTGTAGGGGTTCTGTTGTGGATCTTGAATCTTCGAGACTGAAAGAATGTGATCCTGCATATAGCTGGGAAGGAAGATGAATCATCTCACTGCTGGCTGGGCAGTTTATAAGCTGCAAAAAAAAGTGAATTCCAGCACAGCCTCTTTCTTCTCTAGAACCTTTTCTGGGAGACCGACTGCTGAATGTTCTTAGTTTTATAACTGGACTCTGTGAAACTGCAAGGGGAAAGGGAAGGCCAGTGCTTACTTTTTGTTTTAGGACCTACAGTAGGAGAACCACTGCTGGACATGTTAAGTTTTGAAGCTGGGTTTTGGAGAGTGAAAGAATGTCATAGTACATGCAGCTGAGCAGGAAAATTCATGTCTCCAGGGTGTGGTTGCTTTTCACAGGATGTAAGTTAAATGTTGTCAGCAACAGCTTGCTGAACAAGTGCTGGTCTGCATCTTCCACTTGCCTCATGTAAGCCACACCAAACACACTGGCACAAAATTGTACTTTTCCTCTCAGTGCTTTCTACCATAATACTTGCTGAATTTTGGAATCTAAAGCTAAACAGAATTGTTTCAATGTAAGTCTCAAGTGGGAACAAGTGCCAGCACAGATAGTGTTTGCTGACCTTCTCCTTAGAACTGACAACCGGAATTTGGAAAGCAATCATGTGGCAGTCACTCTCCTCTTGCAGCCTTTAAACTTGGCACACAGCCATGGTGCTCTGCTTAATTCTCAGCCCTAGGTAGCATCACACACTGGCAGTCGCCTGGAGTCTGAAATGTCAATTTATTGTGGTGTAGAACAATGTATCAGCACAGAAGCAGTCCAGCACATTGCACTTCTGGAGGTGTAAATCAAATTTCCAGCAGAGGCTCCTGGATGGGAATTACAGTTAATTTCCATAGGAAAGAAAGAACATAGGCCCAGTATTTTAGGTGCAGGTCAGAGGTGGCCCAGGGGAGGAAAACCCCAGGCAGACCCATCTGTCCCAGCAGCTTTCATCTGGGAGAAATCCTTGGAGGAACAGATGCATTCAGAATTTCTGCCATGGACTCCTAATGAGAATGACAGTTCATTTCCATAGAAAGGAAAGTACACAGCCCCAGAGTTTCAGGTGTACTTGGAAGGTGGCCAAGGGGAGGCCAATGCCAGCCAGACTTGTCTGTCCCGGTATGTTTCATCCTTGGAAATACTGAATTTTTGAGGTGCAATCCAAATTTTCACCACGGGCTCCTGGACAAAAGAAAAAAGGAATATTCTTCTCTATAGGAAGAAAAGCTCACAGCCCGAGTGTTTCAGGTAGAGATGAGCAGCAGCCCAGGGAAAGTCAAGGCCAGTGGGACCCATATGTCCTGGCAACTTTTGTGTGGGAGCAGTTCTTGGTACTAAAATCTACTAGTAGATTACAGTGTAACACAAAACAGTGCAGAATATCAAGGTACCTGTATTAAAGCTAGCAATAGAAATTGTGTTGATTAGGAGTCAAATGTAACTGACCACTGAAATTATGATAATGTACACAGATTCCTTTCGCTTAACCTTCAGGGGAGTAACTGCAAATTAGGTAGCCCTGCTCATGGGAGAAATTCTACACATTTCCAGGAAAAGTATAGAAACTTTCTGCTTTGTCAAAGTATAGAAACTTTCTGCTTTGTCAAAGTTTGGTGTAGCTTATATAAAGTGAGGGATCTGTCAGTGAGAAATCCAGCTTTATCTTCCACATGCGAGACCCATCTTAACCCCATGGCACCAAAATAGCTCAGCAGACAACAGCTTGTCCTGTTTGAGTTATCTGACCAGTTAACAAGCAACAAATAAGCTCTTATGTGGGGCAAGATGCGCTGCTAGGGAGGTGGAATCCCACTTTCAGGCCCGGGTGCCTGGCTGTGAAGGACAGGCCCTTTTCCACAGGAAGGACAGACCAGTGCCCCAGCGCCTTGGGAGCAGCTGAGTGGTGGCCTCTGGGAGGTCAAGGTCAGCCAGATGAGTCAGTCCTGGCAGCTTTTACCTGGAAGTAATCTTCAATTTGGCAGTTTTAGGAGATGGAATCCCATTTCTGGCCCCAGCTGCCTGGCCAGGTAGGACAGCTCTGTTCCACAGGAAAGAAAGCCTGATGCCCCAGTGTCTCTAGGGCAGCTGAGAGGCCATCCCTGGGAAGCCAAGACCAGTGCAACCCATCAGTCTGGCAGCTTTTATCTGGGAATAATCCTCAGATGTACACAGTTTTGGGAGGCAGAATCCCAATTTCAGTCATGGAAGCCTGCCTACAAACCACAGCTCTTTTCCAAAGGAAGGAAAGCCTGGAGCCCCAGTGCCACAGGGCAGATGAGAGGCATTCCCATAACCTTGCCTGTGACCACTCTAGGAGGCTGACCCTGCCCCTCATCACTCTTGGCCCTGCCTATCAGTCATTCTGAGTGAATGACTCCACATCTCAATTACTCTTAAACTCACCCTGTCAATCCATCTCCTGAGCTGATCCCAGCTGTCAATCATTGACAGCCTTATCCCAGGTTTATAGCCCTTCACAATCAACACAACCCTTAGGGATCCCGTAGCCCTAGACAGCCCACATAGACCTGGCCGTCTCCACGGCCTTCCCAGCCCTGAGAGATCTCCTTGCCCCCATAGCCCTCTCAGATCTGCCAGACCTCACATCCCTCACAAGTCCCGCAGAAGCCCCACGCTGTCTCACCCCGCCTCAGCCGCCTCAGCGCTCACGATCGCCGCGCACGCGCTCTGCACCTCCCGCCCCCAGCACATGCGCACCGCTGTGCCCGGCCCGTGGCCGCCTGTTCTGCCGTGTCCCGGATGTGGCCCCTGCCCGGGAACATGGCGGCGCCGGGGTGGGTGGAGGGAGCCTTGTAGGGCCCGGTGCCATCCCCGCCATGGCGGACTTGGGCCAGCAGCTGCACGAGTACCTCACGCAGTCCAAGGCTGCTGCTGCCACCGGCCTCAGGGCGCTTCCCGCGCCGCCGGCCGCCGGCGGCTCGGAGGAGGAGGCGGGGGACGGCGGTGGGCTATGGGCCTGGCTGGGGGCGCTGAACCCGTTCCCGGCGGGCACTCCCCTGGGCCCCACAGTGTGGCCTTGGACGGGAGAGGAGGACCCGTGGCTGCTGGGGCTGTCGCGCTGGCAGCGGCTGGCGGGTAGCGGGCTGTGCGTGCTTCTGGCCGCGCTGTGCTTCGGGCTGGCCGGGCTGTGCGTGCCGCTGCTGCTGCTGCGCGGCCGCAAGTTCGCGCTGCTCTGGTCGCTCGGCTCGCTCTGTGCGCTGGGCGCCGCCGCATTGCTGCGTGGGCCCACCCGGCTGCTGCGGGAGCCCAGCCGCGGGACGCTGCTGTACCTCGGGGCGCTGCTCGGGACGCTGNTCCTCGCCTCGCTGCCCGGCGGTGCCGCCGGCCTGCGCCGCCTCACCGGGCTGCTCCGCGCCGCGGTGTGCGGCCGAGGCAAAGCACTGCCTCTGTGAAACCGGCCTGGGCGCCGTGGTGAGCTCGGCTGTGCGGCCGCACCGGGGGAGGAGCAGCTGCGTCCCCGCGGGAGTCCCTTGCACACGGACCGAGAGCCGACTCCGAGACGGGGAACGCCGTTCCTCTTCGCCTCCTCCACGTTTTCCTCGCCAGCGCTCGGGGAGCAGCAGCAGGGCCGGCACCCCGAAGCATCCTCGGTGACTCAGAGCTGTAGGGGCTGTGTGCGGTGTCAGCCTGCCGAGCCGCCCCCGAGCTCGTTTGCCTTACCGCGCTGTCAGCTCCATAGCCGTGGCTTGGCATCGCTCCACCTCTGGGTGGGGAGCTGGTAGCGTCCCGCTTCTACCTCCAGCGTAGGACCCAGTGGCTGCTGCAGCGGCTGCCGCAGCCCGCGAGATCGGAGCCGATGCGGAGTCATTATGGACTTGCCTGTGACTGAGGAGCACCTGAGGTGCGCAAGGCTGACGGATGCTGAAACACGAAGATGATTTAGCAAAATGCGATCGAGTCTTGGGGAGAACATTGAATAACTACTATCACCTCATTTTGTGCTGATCCCTACAGTATGAACACATACTGGTTTGGCTATCACCTCAGACCGGTGGTGAATATGAAGACTGTGGCCACTGAACTGCATTTTTCTCTAAAATCAGCTTTAAAATAACCATCCAGTAAGTGAAACAAACTTTCCTGGGGCTGTGGGTCACGAACACTGCCCATAAGTGTAAGGGGAGGGGGTGTTCCTGCATGATGTTGAGAGGATGCGAAGTGCTGATCTTAAGTTAGGAGCATTGGCGTTTACAGGTACTGCTGCCTTACAGCTGCTGTTAAGGGACCAAACTGGGCTTTAAAAGAGTAGCTTCAGCTCTTAGAACTTCAGTGTCTATCTATTGCTCTCTGAACTTGGGCAGGAGTGCCTTATTTGTCACAGGCTGACCTTCACTGGAGCTCTGCTTCAGTGCAGAAACTGAGCTGCCATCGGAGGATGCTGAATTCGGGCTGACAGAACTGCATTTTCCAGTTTGGGCCGTGTACTGGACTGCTGCAAGGAAATGGGACAACCGGGCCTTACCTGCACAGAGCCCCCAGTGAGTATCTCACTGAGCATTTGTGCCTCATGGAGAAAATAAAGCCACTGCAATACTTACCTGCTATCGCTATTTAGTTGTAACATATTCACCAAGTACTTTTCTGAATTAAATTGAAATTGTTAAAGGCAGTACTTAAATGTACATAGATTGCTTTAATAAAACTATTTGTGTCCAGTTGTCAGTATAGACATTTCACTAATGGTCACTTTTTTCCATTAAGAATGTCGATCAGAGCTATCAGAATAGCATTAAATTAGCTCTCTGGTTTTAAAATTTCTAAGTTATAATATATCTAATTAATTTTATTCCTAACAGCAGTGTAAAATTAAATCTGAGACAACCTCTTTACTGACAGAGCATAAGTGTCTTTATGGCAGCACTGGCAAAACCATGACTTGAGGAATACAGAAGTATATTCCCCTAAAATAACTGCCATTTTACAGCAAACGTGGGTCACTGTATCACAGACTGGAAAGCTGTTTCTGTTTCTTCTGCTATGCTGTTACCTTCTAAGATTTTGTAGAAAATACATCTAATTATCAAATTTTCTTAGGACTTTTTGAGCATATGATTGTGAAGTACTTCAAAACTCCATTTTAAAAGCTGCCCCTTGAAGAATATTACTAAACACTAAGAGTTTAAGGAAGGAACCAATCATCAGAGGAAATATAAGTTGTCTAGGTAAAGCTGGGTTTTCTTTTGTTTGGTACACTTTAACTTGTTTTGGTAGAGGACTGGTTTAATTAAAGCCTAAAGCTCATCCTCTAACTCATATATTCCAAGTATTAGACCTCTTTTACCACCTTAAACATACATAGGGCTTGCTAAATAAAAAGAAGAGGGCAAGCTTTCTTCTTTGCCAATGATTAAATCATTAGTCATGAAAACTAGTCCTAACTGCCAGACATGCACCCAAAGAGCCCAAAGTCCTTCAGCTAGAGCTAAAAAGCATTTTTTCTCAAGGAACAAACTGTGTCATGTCAGATGCATCTCAGCTGTTTCTAGTTCGTTCCTTTAAGACTGTTCTGCCTCTCCTGAGCCCACGAGAGGGATTTTATAGGCTAACAATCAGTTACAATTTTCAAATGTCATTTTATACACCACACATTAAAAACTAACTTGTGACTGACTGAACCAAGAGGACAACAGTTAAGCATCTGTGCTTTGATGTCTTTAAGATGAGACATCAGGACTTGAGCCAGTCTTTGGTAAACCTGCCTTTGAGAAGATGGAACAGCTGCTCTGTGTTACTGGGTTGCAGCAGCCTCTAGAACTCTTGATTATAACCTGAAATTCAAGGCAGGAGAGAGGGAAGCCTGGTAGTGATTTTTCATTATGTGCTCTACTTTTAATACAGGACCTTCCTGAGGAGAACCTGTAAAACAAGTACTTATGTGATAACATTTTCACTGAGGCTTTAGAAGGAGCCTTTTGATAACATAGTGGCTGGAGATGATTAAGTGAATGATTTATGGGGAAAACAAACTCATGGTTGGTAAACAGCTTTATTATGAAATGTGGGAAATGGGAATAACCCCTCCTCCTCATTTCCCTTCTTTAGTAAAACCAGGTAACAATTATCCTAAAGAAAAAGACACTTAAAAAACTTATTATGGAAGTGATGAATTGCACTTCAGCAATTAATGCACCAGACTCTGCTGGACACCCATAACTTTAAACAATGTGTCACACAGCTGCTGTAAAATACACCAATCAAGCTGCTAAACTTTCTTTCTCAATTTCTATAAACAGATGCTGTTTTGAACAAAAATCTGTAGCTCGCCTAGGTGAAGTGTAGAATGCCAGTCTTTGCTGTGGTGTCTGTTTTGCAATCCAGGTTGTGTAACTCACACTATGTCTTTGACAACTTGTTCTAAACACTATTCCACTCTTTTTCTGTTTCAGGATGGCAAACTGGCAAGCAGTGGTGATTGCCTGCATTTTGGAATTTTAACATCAGCACCATTGTAATCTGTAGACAGCCGTGGCTAAAGGTGAAAATGAAACTTCTCTATACAGGATAAATCAAAAAAACTAGGAATCAGCTCTCAGTTTTTTAAATGGCTGAGATTTCAGGAGGTAGTACTGTTGCTCCATCTGAAACACAAGTTTGCCTAAATACAACCTTCTGTAGTAATAGGTGAGTAAAGAATCACACACTGTTGATTTTTTTGTTAATTTTTGCGCAAATTACATTCTGTATTCATACAAAACCAACGTAACTCTTTGACAAACTGTACATATAGAAACAAGTTTCTGTCTGGAGGTGAACTGAAATCTGTGGAGATGTTCCATGTTCCACAACACTTTAAAGAAATTCCAGCTCTTGACAAAACAAGAAAGTGAGGGGAATGGGAGTGGAAAGAACAAAACAAAACTAGCTACAATACTGCAGCTAGAGGCAAATGACTGATTTGGGAAAAGAAAGACTCTTGTTAGGAACTAATGCACATTCAGTTATCCCAGTTAAGAATCCAGGTTCGTGGCGTTGCAGGTGACTGAGTCCAGAGTAGCAGTCTATTTAAATATTGTCCCACAAGGACTGGGCATGACCCAGTCAAAGCCTCTTCTATCGGCCTCGACCACCCCGAGATCCTCCTCTCCGGGACTGGCCAGAGTTCATGGTATTTCCTCTTCCCCAATTGCTACCACTCCTTCCTCCTCGAGAAGGGTTATTGACTCCCCCAGGGCCTCCACCAAAGGCTTCATCCCTGTGGAATCCATCGTGGTGGTCTCCATCTAGAGAACTGGACCTCCCAGATTTTGGTGCTCTCTGTGAAGGTCCTGAATTTCCTCGTCCTGCAAAGGAAGCACAGCCAGTTACTGGTGTAAGTGAGCTGAGTCCCTTCTCAGACATGCTGTATATTGAGCTGCTTCTACTGTGGTGTCATCATTCATAAACCAGCTGTAGCTGAGACCTGCAATTTTATGCCTCCTCCCTCAGTACAATTTTGTTATACAGATTAGTGCCTCTATTACAGTTCAGAAAACAATCAAGCAATTCCTTGGGAATTAAAGGAGCTTATATATGATACTGCCAGCAGTCACTGAAATGAAGTCAAAATAGTGATAGCTTTTCCTCCAAACTGCCAGTTCTTGTGCTTCAACAGTATCTGTGGTTCTCTCGTGTTTTTATTGCAAAATACCTTTTTAAAAATTCTAAACAAAGACATTGCACTGTTGACAAACTGAAACAGTTAAGGCTGATGGTGAAAATCATGAGTAACATTACTGTTTTGTTCCATGTTTTGCTAAAAATAATGGGAAAATGCTTTATTTTACTACTAACCAGGAACAAAAACTACTCAAGCTCTTACTGCCAGGGAGAGAATTTTCTTATTCTTATGTATATTTTTGGTTTTGATATGTTTGATATGAACATTAAAAAAAACCAACCCAATTCATTAGCCTAAAATAAGAAGCACTACTTTGAAAAAACAAAATCAGTGGTAACCTTGTTTTAAGGACACATACTACAGCTAAATTCAGGTATTTTTCCTGCACTTTAGCAAGAGTAATTTTTATTGATTGTGGTTGGTTCCATGTAAAACAATCACTAAATTGTTTCATAGTAACATGCATTAAGTTTTAATCTTCAAATGACTTCACCAATACAACTGAAGGTGACATAGCCCACATATGAGAAAGTGTTGTTCATGGTTTGTTTATCACATTTTCTGCCATCATTCTATACTTTCTTTAGCACATTGTGAGTTAATTACCACACTTGTGCCTGGACAACAATTTTTTTGGCTTTAATAAAGAATCTGATAGAGTTATCACAATCATTACTGAAGCTGGAAAAGGAATCCTTACAGATTTGATATATGCTGGCTAAAAGAGAACTACAGCATGTGGATATGGAGGGAGAAATACTGGTAAAAGAAGTTTATCAGCAGAGTTTTATCCATAACATCTGTGAAGGAATGATAAAACCTGCTGTTAATGCTACACTGGGAGTAGAGTCCATGCAGAGAAGGAGTGACATGCAGTTAAAACCTGATGAGCTTTGGGACAATGGTGAGAGAAGTGGGATGGGATTCAGTGTTCAGTGGCATCAGAGACAAAGCTGTGCAGTCTAACAACAACAAATTCATCTGCAGGCTGCCAGCTCAGCATCTGGAAGCAAATGAGAAGGACATTTGTCACTGATCACTTCCTGACAGTGGGTAGTCAAGGTGAGGACATTAAAGAAAGATAATATTTACACAAGAGATCAAAGTCCTGAGATCTGTAAGAAATAGGATCGAGAACTGGTGTGATGCTAATAGGACTGACTCCAAAAGAATGTGTTTTGTGGGTTACAGTAGCATATGCTACACCACCAGGAACTAATAGGCAAGAATGGAGAAAGGGGAACAAATCCAAGAGAACCGTAGAAATCCATGGTTACACCACATCTTAAAAAGTGCATGCAATTCCTAGTTACCTCATTTAATTTAGAAAAGGATAATTTAAAACTCAAAATAGCAGATACAGAGGAACAAGGATAGTGAAAGATACAGAGTAACTTCTAGAAAGAATCAACAGATCAGAGCTCTGATTTGGAGAAGAGCTGGTTCATGTTGGAAGTGGTGGAGTTCAGGGCAATCAGAAGTGGCATTCAGAAATAAGAGGAACCAACATTCAACTTAATTACAACACCAGACATCAAATTAAATTAATGAATGATAAACACAGATCAAGGGAAAAACATTTCCCCTCCATTTTTTGTTTAAGCATAGTCTGCTGCGATTAAGTTTTAGAAATCTGTCCATAGATGTTGTGTAAATCAAAAGTTTATATAATTCTTAAAGCAATTAGAGAAATACACAAAAGGTAAATAGAAAGCCATTAAATATAAAAATATTTTAGTAAGTCAGATCTTCAGAGGTTTAGAGAACACTTCACTCCAGGCTCAATGTTTTTATATTTGAATTAAAGGATAACATCACAAGCATTAATATTAATAAATAACTATTCTGAAAATGAGGGAAAAAATGCTCTTAATGAGTTTTCCAGTTGGAGTAACAGGAAACCAAAAACCAACTACTCTTGAACAGGGCAATAAAGAACGGGATTCTGCGATGCTGGAGCCAAGATTTGTATTTGATGTTTGAAAATCCCTCTGTTCTTATGTTCCTGTAAGACTGGTCTTTAACTTCCCAGCTGGTAAAGTCAGGTATTTACCAGCTCAGCTTTGTCCCTTCCAAACAGAGAAGTCCTAGATAAACTTAATGCTGAAAACATATGCCAGTGTTACTGAAGGGTTCAAATCAAAGGGGCTTTTTACCTTTGCCCCTCTCCTCTGGAGGTCCACCTGGAGCATCCATGTCTCTGTGGTCAGAGGTTCCTGGTCCATCGTGCCAGGGACGTTTCCGTGGTGGCAGTGAGGCCATGTCCATACCCTGGAGTGAAGAGGAACGTTCTCTGTTGGCTGGAGAATGCCCATCATGAGGAGGGTGATCTGGACGGGGACCTGTGCATGAAAACACAGGATAAGTAATGTTCATTGGATCATTATTCCTCATTTCTGAAGGCAGCCACATAAATTTACAAAATGTCCACACTGTTTGGCGCACAATTTGAAATTAAAATTATGTAAAACTTCTCCTCTGTCCCATTTTTGAGTAAAAAAAGCTAAAGGTAAAACAGATTTTAAAGATGATGGGAAAGAAAAGTGTGGCAGATGTAAACTATTCTGTACAGTATAAAATGCTTTCATATATTTTAGAGACAATCACACCTTCATTTATTCATGTGTCATTTGTGCTTTGTTTTCCCTGACATTCTAAAATTCTGTCTTGCCCCATATGGGGTTGCCTTTAGTAACAGAACTGCAAATATAAGCTGTCAGACATTGCAGCTGAAAAGATACCAACCCAGAGAAAGATTACTGTTGACATCAATAGTCATATAAAAAAAACCCCATGACATGTGATTCAGTCATTCAGAGGTGACAAGTGCCCAAGCAGTTTTGGACTGTACAAGAAGACAGCTGAAAATGAAGGCTTTGAGGCTGCAATCATTTTTTTTCAGTTAAGACAGTTGCATTTAGAGCCAGTTAAATTCTGTATAGTTCCTTCTTCCTAAATTTAAAAGACCTAAGAACTGCACTTGGCTTTTCTCATGGTAAAATATTGATAACAAACACATGAGGTACAGGAAAAAGCCATGATTTTTATAATTTTTAAGTTATTATATTGTAGAAGTCTACAAACATCACCAAATGTTTTACCTGGTTCTCTGTTTCCATCCCAGGATTCTGGTTTCCGCCCTCCTTCAAAGCGTGGGAATTCATCTGGAGTAGGAAGCAAACCCTTCCGAGCTCCTGAGTAGTAAGAGAAGCAGGGGACAGGAGTGAGAAGAGACATTGTATTCATGAAAATAATGTCATCTGCCCAAGAAAATGCCTTTCCTTCCTCATCTTTCTGTTACTGTGTGGAAGAACATTCCCCTTACCTCTCAGAGCACCTCGACCTCGCCCCCGAGCACCATGGTCCCGTCCTCTGGAGTTTTCATCTGGAGATTCAAAAGCATCATCTGGCCCAAAATCTTCAGGGCCAGGAAAGCCATCTCTGCCCCTGGGTCCCCGGCCCTCATGTCTCGAGGGTCCTCCTCTTCGGAAGCTACAAGAAAGAACATGATACAAATGTGGTTTTTAGGCATCACTGAGTCAGCTTCAGTTTAATTATCAACTAATTTCTGAACTGTTTCACTTAATGCTACAGCACATAAAGTTACTAGGACAGGATTTGTAGGTGGGAAAGTGCTCATTTCTGCCTTTGAGCACCTTGATAGTAAGCTTTGTAATTTTCCTCTCATATTTCCTTCCACTGATTATGTTGGCTTTTCATACAAGAAAAGTATTGTTAAACATACTGCATTCATTTAATGAAAAGGTGGGAAAAACAATCGATGAGTGATGACAGAAACAAGGTGAAGTAAGGCAAGGCAAAGTATAAGTGAATGCCCCTTAATGCTGATGGTCTTACATTCCCCTTCACTTTTTTCCTTTCCATCATAAAACAAACTGAAAACACAGAAGCAATGAGAGTTGTGGCTTATAACAAAACATTACATTCCTATTAATTCTCTAATTCTTTTGCCAGACAATTCTCCTTTTCATTCCATTCTTCCAAGTTTACAATTCTAGCAAATGCATCTAGGCTGCCCCCTTGAATCTGTAGGCACAGAGATGGCTGAACAGTGCACAGTGGCATTCTGCAACCTGAAGAGCAGTTTATCCAACTGCATTAAGGAAATTTGTGTTGAAAAATGTAATTGTGACCCTGAAGTTGATGACTGCTATCTAGTAAGTACCAATGGCATCTTCAGGAATTTGCTACAACTGGGTTCTGCACTGCATCTTAACAGCTCCTCCAGCACTGCACTGGGGGACTCGGAGAGCTCTTCAGAGGGGAGAATGACTTCCTGAGCTGTCAGTGGCATGTCAGGTAAGCTTGCAGCTGGCTGTGTGAATAACAGCATTCTGTTCCTGACAGACACTGTTCAAACACCTGGAGTGTTTGCAAGCACAGCCCAGCTGAGGTGTTCAGGTGGTGCAGGCACACTGGTGTCCCCACTGCACCACCCCAGGCTACTCTGCCCACCCTCAGTGACAGCACACGGTGTGGAGCACTCCTTGCCAAGTCACAGATGCCTCCCACCTCCCCACTGTTCCCAGTTCCACACTGGCTGAACTGGAAGCACCACAGTATTCCCATGGTGTTGGCTGTGTGCAACATCCCCTTCCCCAGCTAATTAACGACACAGTGCATCCTATTACAAGCAAAACTTTAGATACTTTTATTTAGAATTTTAACAACATTAACCTTTTAATTACAAATTTAAATATTTTAACAGTAGTCATAACACAGTACAATATTTTTAAACTTTTACATTGTTTTTAATAAAAAACAATAGGTCTGTCTCCACCTCCCAGAAAACAAACACAATACAGAGAGGAGGCTGCTGTGCCTGTGCAGGTACAACAGTGGATGGAGGAGTGCTTTGTATGGACCATGAACCATTTACATTAACCTGGATGGTTTGGGAAAACAAACTCAACAGTTTCAGGTACAAATGGTTCAAATAATCACAGAGCAATATTGTTTAGCTTTGAAACAGCACAGTCCTCTAGAGGTTTCTTAGAGGGCCTCCCACTTTAATACTGATGTGGTGTGATTTGCCTTAGCTTGGAAATGACCAAGGTTTTCAACACGAGGCCCCAGGGCTGCAGGAATAGGGCCTTTCCTATTTTTCAGGCAACTTATGGACACAGTTGAGTTTTGAAATCTATGATACCTATGCCTGACACAGCCACAGCTCCTAATATTGTGTTATGGATATCCTTATTTGCCTTTTCATATGAGTCACACATAAAACCCTGCCTTGCATTGGCTTCAGTTCCTGTTTGACTGCTCTCACATCTTCTTCCCCGAGGCCTAGGACCTTACTGTACACAACTACACACTGTGCAGATTAGCAGGCAGGAAGAGGCAGGTTGCTGCAGTAGAAGCATCATGTTGATATGCACAGGTAGAGTAAGAACAGGACAAGGATGAAAAGGATGGGAAATTAGAGAGAAACACACACACATTTGCCTCTCATGCTTGATCAAACCAGTTACAATCTCAATTTCAAACCAAGTTAGCTAAATGAGTGGTTGAGATTAAGTCCACCACAGCATCTGCAGTAAATGGCACCTAGTTCCATCTTTATTCCAAGAAAATCATCAAATTTACAAGCACAGTGAGCCTTTTAGAGCCCTGTGCCTTTTCATTTCAGACTCTCTGGGCAAACACTTGTACTCAAATAAAATACTCTTAGTTCAAAAGTCAATTTTACAGGTCACAAGGTTCTTTTTTCCTGTCCTGAAATTTAAAAAAATCAGGACCATAATAAAATATTTTCCAGTCCCTAAGCATTTTCAAGATCTGAAAAATCTCTACTGAGCTTCTAAAAGTCTTGTCTGCCGTGTCTTTTAGAGTTCTGTGATGCAGACCATTGGACCACTGGACCATCCAACTGCATTTTTTTCTGGCTTTACTTTTTAAAAATGGCTTTAATTGTTACCTTCTTTTAGTTACTGTTCATTTCTTTTCATACTCTTCACACAAAAGGAAGTTACATCTTACAGAGCTAGGTAGAAAATAGCTAAAAGAAGAGCTGTATAGATGCAAAGTAAAAGGAATGTAAGAAAATTATTAAAAAGGCAACTAAAACACACAAAATTCACATGTGGAGACCACAGCATATTTGTACAAGCACATGTTCTTATACATAGAGAGTTGGTGGTCAGTGAGAGGCTTAGACCTTGGAGGCCAAATTTCACTTAATTAAACTAACATAAATCTGGAGCAATTTTGCTGATAGTTAATCTCAGAGACAGCATTAATTCCTCCATACTTCCATTGGTAACTAAAAGCAAATTTATCCCTTTGTGATTTATTCAAAGATTGTAAGCAATGACAAGGCATTGCTGTAAATCAGATTATTTTTGAGTTCTTCACTTGGCATTAAGAAATAAGTCAGAGAAAATTTCTACAAGCAAATTCATGAAAAAATAGTCTCGACAGTCCAACAGATGCTGTGACTCTGTCCCTTCTATCTGGCAGTCAGATCACTGTTCCTGCTCCTTACAAGGGCATTGCATCTCATCCTACAGTCTCTACAGTCATGCTGTAGTTTATGACTGGAGACAGAATCTCAAAATCCACTTCTAGTGTTCAAAAGTTTGTCACTTTAAGTCTCCTCTCAATTTTCATCAAAACGGTCTCAGATCTTCATCCTGTGTCACTGGATCTTCTCTACAAACTTTCCCCCTTCTCTTTACTTACTGTTTAAAGACACGGAAGCTGCTGTGTACAATGACCATTTTTCAAGTTTTCTTCTATTACTGAATGATTTTTATGGACTCTATACTCAGGTATATTAGAGTTTTCATTTCCTTATTGGTTTCCAGTTTATAAATCTGAAACAGACAGACTCCTTAATGAAAAGGAAACCAGGAATAAAAAGTTCCCTCCATTTACCCGTTAACCCAAGACAGAGAAATGACTTTATTCTTACCTCTCATCTCGCCTTCCTCGGAAGCGTGCATCCTCAGGATCCCGTGGATATCTGTCGTCTGAAGGTCTCCGTCCTTCCCAAGCACCAGGAGGCCCACGGTTGGAACCACCTCCTTCAAATTCCCTGTGATCAGGAGGAAAGGGAGGCCCAGGTCCACCTCGTCTCCATTTCTCATCTTGCAATGGTGGGCCTCCTCTCCCCTCGAACTCTCGTAATCGATGGCCAAATCTCTTATCTGGGTGGAAATCATCACGGAAGTCGTCTGGTCGATCAAAGTCATCGTGGAAGTCGGGGTGAGGTCCCCGTCTGTCTGGCATGCCCCTGCTGTCCCTGCCATCACTCCAGTCCTGGCCCCCTCGGAACAGGCCCCTCTCTGGCCCATGCTCGGGGCCACCACTGTTCTGCTCATGCCGTCTGTCCGACATTGGGCCCAGGTGATGGTTGGGTGGCCCACGGGCATCACCTTGAGGGACAAAAAAACATCACAGCAGGTTTCTGTAACAATTCCTAAATCATTTCAGGATGCTCTGGTTTATACAGTTCTAGAAAGCATATGGGATATGTTTCACATTAAACAATATTTCTGTGAAATTTTTTTCATGTATATCCCAGCCCACAACTATGGAAGTCTTATCTCAGCCATGGCCCTGCATTGTGCTCCAGCCATTTCTCCCTGGGTGCACGGCAGTGGGACAGCCCCTCTTTGAGGAGGCTGACTCACAGGAGAACAGACAATATGTTTAATTACCTTTATTAAGACCAGGTCCTTGGTTGTGGGGGCCCATTCGACCTTGTCCTCCTTGCTGCCCCAGGCCTGGTATCAGTGGAGGAGGACCCGGGTTCTGTCCATCCTGTGAGCATGTAAGAAGAAAAGACACATGAATTGCCATGTCTAATTGATAATTTTTCTAAGAGTGCAAAATCATTTTCTTTCTATAAAGTCTGTATCTGTACAGGTTGTACAACAGAAACAGCTCATGTTCCAGTGGTTTTGGCCTCAGTTTTCAGACATTCACATTGGTAATGCTTTAGTCACTGAGAAACACACCATTTTATAGGAAAGAGCATTTCAGGTGTTCACATTTTACCTGTTACAGCCAAAGATGATAAAGCTCATATTCTTCCTGAGTAGAAATATTCTATAAGAATGTACTGAATTTATTGAGTATTTGATACAAATATTATATTCGTCTAGATTAGGAAAATGGGTAAATTTGTTTGAAAAATATCAGGTACTGATTTATAGGCAGTTAAAGAGCTTCACAGACCAAAGACTTCATTTGGAAATGAACAAAAAAGAGAAACTATATATATAAAAATAAGTATCAAGAATGTTGGGATGAGGGGACAACAATAGGGCCATAAGAAAACCCCTTCTCTAAACCTCTGTAAGATGTTAACATGGAAATACACGAGTTTCATTTTTAACATGATGGCAAAGTTCATTTTTCTTCATTTTAAGATTAAAAAAAGCGGAGGCAGTAGAGTGGTCAGAGTTTTGTGTGCTTTATGTGATTCCAAAACAAAAAATAAAATAAGTGTATTTTGGTATTTTTTCTCATTTTTTTGGTGAATTTTAAAGAATAAAATAATTTTTTTTTAATTCAGCTGCTGTCAGAGTCATGAAAGGTTTCGACAGGTACCAAATTTACAGGACCTGCTGTGGTGACACTGGTTGGAAAACTGTTCAGACGATGCTCTGATTCTGCCTTTCAACAGCACAGGCCTGACAAAAAGTCATCATTTTGGGTTTGTGCTGGACTGGAACTGAAAAGAAACATGTACAGAATTTACACTGTAGCTGTAAAATCCAACAATAAAAATATGAACCAGACAGAAACCTGCAGGACTTCAGTACAAAACCTTCCTATGCTGACATGACCAAAAAGCCAATCCCCCCAAACCCTTACTAGAAGTCCCTAAAAATGTAGTTTTTTCCTAGACATGTCTAGTATGCAAGATTTATACTTGGCCTTCACACTGACTTGTTAAAACCCTTCCACACTGCAGTATGGAAATACTTAGAGACCTGTACTCCAGCACACCACTGGGTCATAATTACACTGCTTAACCTCTCCATGAATCAAAGTTAAATAATTTTAATGCTCTCAATTTATTTTGGAGAAACACTACTTTTTTGTTTCTGGTTGCAGAGAGGCAGAATGGTTTTTTGGTGTATTTACACCCAATCATATCTTGAAATACCATTTTAAATTAATTTCTATTCAACTGCAATATAGGTGATTAACAAAAAGCATACAAATATGTACTACAAACTTCATATTTGCATTAAATAATTTTGTAAGAATGTTGGGAAAATAAGCAAAATAATAAATCTGGCTTAATGCCCATTAAAGAAAAACTCCAAAATCCCCAAAAATACTTTCCTAGTGATGGAATGTTGACTTGAGTCCAGAATAAATCCATCTGCTCACTAGGTAAGAGCCAACTATCATAGTGAGTCTGCTGTTCCTGACCAAAACCTTGCTGGAGTTCCAGAATTTCCTATATATTTAGCAAATGCTTACTTAAAATAAATTTTATTGAACTTCTTCCATTTATAGAAGTGTTTAACCAAAGCAGCAGTTTTTAGCACTCAGTAAATAACTCTCCTTAGCAGAAACCTTGATTACAAACAAACCATACTTTGCCAAGCTGGGAACACAGAGCCCTAGCTGTGCATTTTAATGGGATTTCTGTTTCAAAATTCATTCCAGCCCTCAAACTGGAAAATATGCAGAGTTTAGAAAGAGGTTAAAAAAGAGCTTTTTTACTAAAAGCTGAAAATGGCCTTGTGCATCCCAGCAAACCTCTGTTTCCAGTGTACAGTCAGTGCAGGTAACACTTGTGCAGTGCAGGTGATATCTTATATGAAGTTTAACCCTTAGAATTACCTATAATTGTTCTGTATTAACAAGCCTTCGATAAAGCAGATATTCACACACTTCTGCTACTGAAAACAAGTGATTTGTACAAGTTCACAGAAGAAAAAAGCCAAATCCAGAACACAAAACAAACTAAAGTCTATTGTTTTAAAAATATATCACAGATGGGGCCTTTGTAAAGAGGAACTACTGCCGTATTCATGTTATAAAGAAGCAAAATGGAGCAAAAGCTGACATTATGAATTCTAAAATACATTAATTTTTAAAAGCCATTACCATACTAAAGGCGCCCAAGGAAGGAAGAATGGCTTAAAATACCTCACTGTGCCATTTTTTTAGTATCTGTAACGGCCTTTAAGACAGCAGTATTCAAAGAAAATAACCAGCCACCTGTCAAAAGCACCCTACTGAATTCCAAACAGTGTCAGTGGCAAGGGCAGACAAAGACAGCCTCCACAAACATGGTAATTATTCTCAAAGGAAAATGAGTCTCCCTGGGATAGCAGTAAGAAACAACTCTGCTGGTTTAAGTCATACAGTTGAGGAACTAACACTTTTTTGTGTAACTTGGATACTTTTGAAATCTAAGCAACACTGGTACATTAACAGCCTTCTGGAGGGAATTATTGATTTGTAAGGAAAAAATATTCAAATAAACCCACAACTTGTCTTTCCGCTTCAATCTGAAAAGGAATCAGCTAAAGCTATTTGTCAAGCTATTTATAAAGCTATATATCAGCTAAAACTCATTTGAATATTCAGTTCCTCATTATGATTGGTACACACTAAGTACTCTATATGCCTAAAGCTTGAGTGAAACTATTGAGTGCAGGTCTAAAAGAGACAATTCTGATTAAAAAAAACACCACACATTTCTTTTTTCCAATTAAGTATATATTTTTTTCCCAAACTTCCCTTTCAAAATTCACCTGGAACTGAAGACAATTGAGACAAAGTACAGAACTGGTGCTATCCAGTGAGGAACTTATGAGAGGCAATAAGCACAGAGCTCTGTGTGATGTGTAGTAGAGCAGAAAATGGAAAGTCCTGTGTCCCTCTGTATCCCTCTGCACTTCGAGTCAACTGTTAAGTGCAACCAGACCTAAGTGGATTCCAGGTGTGTGTCAGCATCCATGGTAAATTCATCCCATAGTTCAGATTAACTACTGTGGATAAGTGAGAGTTGGCAATACCTTACTTTCATTAATACATATGATATTTCTTATGGCCAGTTTCTTTAATTTTGACTTTTATTAGTGCTTGTTTGCTCCCCAGGAAATACCCACTTAAGACAGTTCAATGTCTTTAAATTTAAAAAAAAAAAAAAAGTTTCTCTTAAGGTTACATATTTTCATAGCAGACTGGTTTCTGTAATACTATTCCCAATAATCCCTTTTCTACAGTTACCTGTCATAGAATCACGAACAGTTTGGGTTGGAAGTGACCTTAAAGATCACCTATTTCCAATCTCCCTGCCATGGGCAGGGACACCTTCTGCTGTTTCCAACCCTTTTAATTATCACTGCAATTTTCCTGAGGCCTCAGTCCTGTAAGGGATAACAAACCTCCATTCTCTCAGCTCCTGCTGTGCATTTCTATTGCACAGACAACTGCCATTCCCCCATTCTGAAAACTGCCCTTGTTCCAAAGACCACCACGTACCTGATTGAATGGGGGACGAGGCCCATCACCCAACAGAGGCGTTTTCTGCTGCTGGAAGGGCAGAGGACCCTGGGAAGGGTGTGGCCCTCTCGAAGGGTTCGGCTGTCCCTGAGGTCCTTGCATATTTCCTTGAGGCCCCACCAAAGAGCCTTGTGGGGGTCCCTGCTGGCCCTGGGGACCAGGTGGCCCACGCATTTCTTGTGGCGGTCCCAGCATAGAACCTTGAGGTGGGGGACCCTGAAGGCCCCGCATCTCCTGGGGACCGTGTCCTAGTAAACCACTTTGCATATGAGGACCTCTCATTTCTTGTGGATGACCCATCATCATCCCTTGTGGATTAGGTCCCTGGTTATCTCTGGGTCCTGGTGGACCCTGCATTCCTCTTGGATTAAGTCCCATCAAAGGCCCTTGAGATATAGGGCCCTGCATCCCTTGAGATCCCGGAGCTCCTTGCATGCCATGAGGAAGAGGTCCTTGCATTCCTCGTGGACCAGGTGGCCCCTGCATTCCTTGACCTCCAGGGGGACCCTGAGGACCCAAGTGACCTTGTGGGCCAGGTGGGCCTTGTGGTCCTAAGTGAGTCTGAGACCCAGGCAGGCCCTGCGGTCCCAAGTGTCCCTGTGGGCCAGCATTACCCTGTGGACCTGGAGGCCCCATTGGCCCATGAGGGCCTGGATGTCTCTGCATTCCTTGATGTCCATGTAAATCCTGAGGCCGTGGCATTCCTTGTGGAGGCCCTTGAGGGCCTGGAGGTCCTTGTGGTCCCATGAACCCTTGTGGACCTCCAGCTCCTTGGTGTAATGGACCTTGAGGTCCTATTTGTCCTTGGGGTCCCGGAGGTCTGAACTGTCCTTGTGGACCAGGAGGTCCCATCTGAGGCATATTCATTGGCATCTGCTGAGGTGGAAGGGGCTGCTGAAACCCTTGAGGCATCTGTGACATTGGGCCTTGCCCTGGGAAAGGCTGAGGTCCATGGAGAGATCCTCCTGGAGGCGGTGGCTGCACTTGCTCAGCTTGCTTTTGTGCAAGTCTCTCAATCTTCAGTTGCTGTCCAAAAAACAGACACAGAAAATCAACCAAGCACCAAAGTACGTTACAACTAAAAATCAGAAGCAGACATCCCATTTCACAGGAATTTAAGAATGCTTGTCTTCTAAGGAACAGAAATACAGACTAAAGAGAAATTACTAACTGAAGAGATCCACTGGTAAACTGAGATGTGGGGGCCCCACATCATCACACGTTAAGTGCAAGATCTTGTTCAATTAGATGTCTTTTTGTACAAAGGCTTTTTCTTTGGAAACAGGTGAAGCTGCTGCAGGAAGCTGCTCACTTTATTGCTGGAGTCAAAATCCATCACAGAAAGGACTAAAGCAAACTTGTGTTTCCACACATACCTCCAGAAGTTGCGGGTTTGTGTACTGAAGTGCTGCCATTTCCTGCTCAATCTCTGCCTGTGATTTCTTTTTTTCTTCTAGCTTAATATCCTCCTTTCTATCATTCAATGGCTCAGGTGGGGGAGGCAAAGGAACTTTATTTTGCATCCATGCCTATGAAGATTAGGAAACACAAGATTTATTCTGTAACATATGTGCAACACATTGCTGCAATGAGAAAGGATATGCTGAAACATTTTGTAGCATGGATACTTGAAAGTAAAAACAATGCTGAATAAAACTTCCCTATCTTATAAGTTCTTAAGTTCTTCTCAGGTACAGATACAAGACAGAAGGTATTTAATCAAATATTTTATGTTTAAATAGTAATTAAACTAACTACTGTGGTAAATTGCATTGGGTTTTGATACAGGAGAGCTGATACCAAAAATCCGAAACATTTCAAAAGTCACACACTTTTTGAAGCTGGGAAAAGAACAGGTTCTGTTACTGCATATCAGGTACCTGCTGGAACTGTGCTGGTATTGGTTTTGCATAGGGAACTTTTTTCTGCGGCACTTTCTTTTGGTCCTTTTGCATTACCTCCTCCATTCCCCAGTCCAGTCCTGGGATTGTCATTTCAATGTCATTGGACTCATCTTTCCCTTTGGAACCAGGGAAACAAACAGTCAGAGCAATGCAAGCTTACTGAAAGATCCATTATTTTTTTCACAGAGGTTTTCAGCTCATCCTTCTTTACATGGCAAATATGCACAACACAGAACTTTAGAAAAGAGCATCTATGCTCCCAAAGAATACAAAAATAATGAAAAAGAAGTCACACAGTATCTGGATTGCTCAGGAGATTGCTTCCCCATAGCTATTACTAACCCATCTGCTCCTGTTCCATGGCTATTTTCAACTGTTCAGGTATTCCCATCCCAGGAATAACTGCCAGGCTATTGGGCTCCAGATCATCTAGAGAGAAAAAAATAAATATTTATACTTGGAAAATTTTTCTTTACATTACTATTTTGTCACTTTAGATTCTCACATGCTTTTACCATTAGTATTGTTACAAATAACTATGTAGTTATTGTCTTTCGCTATTACTGGCTTTTGTAAATTATTTTGTTATAGTACAGTTTATAATCTCTTTTTAACTGCTTTTGATATAGTATAATTTGTCAGTCTTTTATGGTTAATACCCTAATCTCTGTGTAAATTGTGTAAATTAGTGTATTAATATATATATATATGGTAGTTTAGGCTTTTGCAAAGTATTGAAATAGAGACTATGTACTATGTACTGTAACATTAATTTTAGCCAAAGTAATTGTAATTGTGAAATAATAACTAATACCTTTATTTTTGTAACTAACTGACAGTAGTGAAATAGCTAATGTTGATTGAAAGTACTTGTAACAATGGCTACAATGTCTGTATGATAAGATAACATTGAAAAAACCAGGCAAAACCACAAAAGACCAAGGAGGAATCCATTACTGACCCTTTAGCTCTCAATAACTGTCAAGCCACAAACCAGGGTGGGTCTTGTGAGGAAATAAAATACAAGACTCTCAAAATCACACCTGCATTGTGGCATGTACTCTGAGAAGATGAGGTCAGAGGCTGAACTAAGATAAAGAATTCCCAGAACATATAACTCAAAGGAATGTTTAAATAAGTATCTTCATTTATATGCATTTGACCAATGCAATAAGAAAGTATATAAGGAGAGTTGTTGCAGTTAACTGTGAGCTTCTGGGAGTTTGCCAGGTACCCCAGAGCTGGATACTTCCCCTTTTATTCCTTATTAAACTTTTAAAAAAAATTGTTAAGGGTGAGCTTTGTTTCTCACAGTATCATATTCCAATAATAATATAGATATTTTACAACTGGTAGGTCACAACTTAGTTTTATACATGAATTACAGAACATTAAAAGAACAGCACATTCAGATTAATAAATACACCCCAAAAGGTCAGAAACTGTGTCCTTTCAGGAAGGTAACATTTTGGGTTACCTCAAGTAACCCAAGCTCAGTAAAAAAATAATAACCCATAACCAGTCTCATTTTTGTTACAAAAATTCTATGTATTTTAAAATTTAACTTGTATTAAAGTGCTGCATTTTAATCCCCTCCCTCCTCCAAAAAGCAAATAATTAAAAGCCGAGTAAAGTTTAAAGGTTTTAGTAGAATTGTTATTGCTTCTCCTGTTGCAGTTCAAGAAGTGGGAAGTCTTGAAGACAGATGAAGTTTCAGGAAGAAAAGTAAACTGGAGTTATTGCTAGAGGGAGAGCCAAACCTCCTTCCTGTGATTGACAGAGCAGGTCTTACCTCCTGGAGCTGTGGAAACAGAAAAAACCCATTGTTGGAATGATGGTCACTGATAACATGGGGAGTAAAATCATCCTTAGAAAAAGGTATTTTTGCCCAAGTGGTCCCCAGTGCTATAATTCTGCTTCCTTACCATACCCAGAAATGTCACCTAATGAACTAGGCCTGTTCCTGACCCCAATCCTCCTCCTTCCATATTGAGGAAAAATGCCTTACCATATTCCACACCATCCTCTGACATCCCAGGCAGCAGGTTCAAGTTATAACGATCTCGCATTTTATCTCCAGGCCGATTTCTAGTCCAAAACTTGCTGTCAAAAGGAAGTTATATGATCCCATTAAAGTGTCAAGAGCATTAACAACTTTTAATCCAATTGGTCCTTTGATTTTTAGTACAGTATCTTGATTATACAAGAATTCAACTCTTACTAAATCAAGTTCAGCTCTAGAAACACAGGCTATGAACTTCAAGCCAAAAATAAAAACCCCACCAAGTACTGTAATGAATTACATAGTTAAAGGTTAGAAGATACTTCAAAGTGTAATGGGTGAAAGCATAAGACATCAACATCAGAGCCTGAAAAAAAAAATCTAGTCCATTCCAAAACCTTCCTGTTCTTCATACATATTCTTCCATATTCTTCATACACACTAAATATACACATGCCCCCACAAAAATTTACTGCATTTATAAAATGCACTATATTTGTAGCTTGCCCAGCCTGGGCAAAACACAAGCTACAGCCTCTGAATGTGTCTGCTGTGTGAAAAGACGTGACCAGCAAACAATCTGCAGGAAAAATTGCTGTGGAGATAGGAGTATTTCTTCAGCAAGAAATGGCAAGAATTTTTTTTTTAAACATTTCTTCAGCAGATCTAAAAGCTCCTACCAACCAAAATGGTAGTATTTGTTACAAGAGGTCAGACTCTACATTGTAATATAAAATGTCAGTGCCACCTAGTGCTTCCTATTAACATAAGTTGTGTCTCTGCTTTGGCCACTGGTTGTGTAACAGAACCATTCCAATCTATTTATTCAATGATGCCAAACACTGTTCTAGTTTCTAAAAGTAAATAATTCCCTTAGACCTTCTCCTTAAATATTTGAAATTACCTGGTGTGATCATTTGAGCCTGAACACAGAATGTGTCCGAGGGGATGCCATGCCAGACTCCAGATCATTCCTTCATGGGCCATTTCCATTCCACCAACCTCCTTCTCAACCCTGATGCATAACAAAAAAAAAATTAATCATACTCAGCTGAATGCTTCCTACAGCTACAACAGAAAACTTCTGTTATTCAGTTGTTAAATTCTGTCAAATTTAAGCCTGTCTCATTTTTCTACTGGGTGAACTGAATACTCCCTGTGGTTTTAATAGGTAGGGATTTTTAATTGTACATTTAAAACCAAAATAATTACAGCACTTCAGAATAAGCTTTAAGAAACTAGGAGTTTCAACAATTCATCATCATCTCAACACATAGCTGGTTCTGTGCAAGAAATTGTATGCTTTAAAGCACATTTCTAAAGGAAAACTTCATAAATGAAGCATATTAACAAATTCCTCAGGTACAGATAAAAACTATTATCATAAATATGCAGGTTAAATATGGACCCAAAGGGGAAAAGAGGTAATTTGTGTTTTGTCTAACACCTTGCACAACACCTGACCAACATCTTTCCATGGTGCTGATGAAAATGCCACATACCCAACATGCCAGAACAGCAAGGACCCATCAGACCCTCCACTGGCAAACAGCCCTTCATGAACAGGATGCCAGGCCACAGCTGAAACACACAATAAGCCATGATCAGAAGGTATAATACTAGGATTTCTAATGAATGGAAAGAATTCTAGTTTTTAATCTAAACTTAATAATAGCATCAACACAATAAAAAAAATTCTGACCTGTGGCTTCTTTCTTATGACCCCTGAAGACCTGAAGTTCTTCTTTCAGGTTCCGGATATCGAAGAGTTTACAGAGGTGATCACGAGAAGCTGTCAGTAGCCAGTTGCCATTGAGATTCAGTTTCACCTCCATCACTGTGTTTTTGTGAGCATGTCTGCAAGCAGAGAGAAACAGATTGTCCTGAAACTGATTTCTCAGACACAGGTAACAATGTGTCCTTTGCCAGTCACAAATATTCAGGTCAAAAAAGCAGAACACTGGGGCTTTCTGTGCAGAGGTGCTGTGCTTTATCCTGCTCTTCTGTACTGCAAAGCAACTGGTAGCACTCACTGAGACAGTATCCAATTACTGTGCACATTTTAGTGCAGCATGAGAAAGTTTTCATTAGCCAGATGAAATATCTCGTTTCTATTTCCCTATCTCAGTCTGATGGGGAACTGTGTGATGAGATTGTCTCTGAAGAAGAACAAAGTAAATTTAAATAACGAATATTAAAGTCACAACTTTCCAGGGACAGACTTGTCTTCATCTAACCTCTGGATTTTCTGGCACAGCTAAAGCACTAGCTTCATGTTTGAAGCAACTGTGTATGGCTGAAAAGTTGTGAGGAAAAGAGTTAAGAAGGAAATAAAAAAAAAATTTATAAAGTTAGCATATATTTGAGCAAATCAAAAGTCTATGAGTAAGAACTTACAGTGTGGCAAGGCTCTGGCCAGTCTTTGGATCCCAGAACTTGATGGGCTGCTGGCTATCTTTACTTCCTGAAACAACTAAGCCCTTTGTTGGATGCCAGTCAACACATTTCACATCTGCTCCATGGCCTGTTAGGATAAAAATTGTCTATTCTGAGATTTCACAGACACTGAGAAATTACAGGGTGCACACCTTATAACTAATGTAAAACTGAATGAAAAATGTCACAGGGCACAGGTTACAAAACATAAACTAAATAAAATCTTTTCCAAATTATTTAGCTTGCCTTCCTTCCCACTAATTAATGGGACCATTTTCTCCTCAGATTATGCCCACAAATCAAGCTCATTGGAAAAATTATATAAGAAGCTTCTGTTTAAATTGGTACTTTTCTTTAGGCTTTGGCCTTACACAACTTCACAGTGTTTTAAATGTAGCACTGATGAAGCATTTATATGGAGGTAGTAAGGTAAAATGATTCTGTGACACTTCATTTTCAGTGAAAAGCTGTAGAAATATAAAGCAAATGCCTATTTATACCTATCCTATCAGTACTATCCTTTTACTGTCCTGTCAGAAAATAAGCAAAGAAATTAAATAATGGATCTGAAAACTAAATTAGTATATAATGAAAAGAAATCTTTTGAGATGAGATCTCTTACCAGTTTAAGGGGATTCAGGTTTTGCCAATGCTAAAGAGTTAGCAAAGAAAAACCCTTGTGATTTAATTTCCTTTTAAGCTGAATGACCTTGAGAGAGAATCGGTGCTGTTCAGAAGAACTAAAATCCATTAAAAAAAAATGCCTGTTCCTGCTGCATGACAAAATGAGGTTTCTGAGGTTAAGTACCAGAATTCAGAGAAGAAATAACATACAATAATTTCTTTCTCAAATCTCTCTCCACACCAGCCCACTTATAGATATTTTACAACGTAATAGTCTGTCACAGAAAATGAGGCAGCATGCAGTAACTGAAGAAAAAAGCAGTTTTAGAAAGGAGTGTCTGCCTGCAACATGAAGGCACTGAAGTCATAAATGGCATGGAAGAATGGGAGCACAGTCTAGGAAGGACTAAGGATTCCCATCAGGTCAGCTCCCACACAGTGGAACACATAAGTTTAAGCAGCATAAGCTGTCTTAACACAATCTCACTTTGACAAGATGTTAAAAATAAGCATCAGTTGAAATTTTCCTGAGGCCATGAAACATCCAATTAGAATTGATTCCTTCTGAGCCCTGAATTCACAAGCTAAAAAATAAAAGGATAAAAGTGATTACTGTTTATTGAAGGATCCTTCAGGTGCACTTATGGCAAAAAGCACAGCAGAATGCACATATGATATAGGGCTAGGACACTTTTTTAAGTTTAGCAAATTAGCATAGTTGACAAGAATCCCCAATTAAAAGTACAGTTAATGAAGTAATTCTCCCCCTTGGTTCAGCATCCTACTGAAGCCTCCCCCCTTTCTCCTAGCCCTACATTGTTTATGTCTGCATACATGGGCAAGTAGGAGAATGGCCTAGGTTCACTGAAGAAGCAAGAGTAGAATAGGATTCCAGGAATGTGTCTAACAAAGTACTGGAAAAGTACTGAATGCTAGCTAAGAAACTATGTAACTGTACAGTAAGAGTCTGCAGAGCTAAGAATATATGAAAAATATATAAAATGCAAAAATCTTCTGGCATCAAAATAAGGAATATACGTGTACCTTAAAATAGAAGCAAATTGATAACACACAGAGAGAGCACTCTCTAAAGGGAGTGCAACTTTCCTCCTTTCTGGAGGAAAGGACAGACACAGAAGACATTCTTGACCAAAGAAGAAATTAATCCAGCCTTGGCAAGAATATGGGAACTTTAAGAATTGACTGACAATAGAGATGAAGGAACTCCTCTCCAGCCACAGAAGGCAGAACTGTCTTTGGAAAATGCAGAGTTTCAGGGAAGAGCAAGATCCTAAAGTTGCCAAGACCATCAGTGTGCCCTGGTGGTCTGGGCTACCAACAGAGGCACTCTGAGATGTAGCATTTCCTTTCTCTCTGGCTTTTCTAACACAGAAAGAAGTGACAGGCACTGTCTGCCTGCATTTGCTATGACTAAATCATGAAGCTGAATGCTGAACAAATCTTGCTTCCTGGTGTTTATTTGGAAGCAAGAATTCAGCCAGGAGTAAGGGAGAAAGTGCTCCTCCTCCACAGGGGAGGGGAATCAATCCATGCTTGCAGATTTCCAGCTGAGGATATTCTGTATGTAGTTGCTATCATGCAGTCCTCAGGGAAAAAGAGATTTTAATTCAAGGTGCTTACAGAAAAACACTCCATTAAAGTTAACACTTGGTTGAACCATATGAAAATGTGTTCAGACTAGAATGCTTGAGTACCAACATAGATATGATCTCAACAAAGCCCAGCTAAACCACAGAAATCTGCTACCTGCATGGACTGGAGCGACACTGGCATTGCTGCTCCTGAAATAAAGACAATTAGCAATAGAAAAGCCCAGGAGATGTGGGGCTAACTATACTTGATGGAAAAGATTGCATCCAGAAAACAAGTGATGCTGGTGAAAGGCCATCTCTGGGTGACAGCTCATCCTGTGCAAGGCCCTGGTTTAGGCCCTTCTTGAATTAAGCCAGCCCAATCATAAATATGTATCCTGAGAAAAATAAGGCTTAGAATGGGCAATCTTAAACAGAGCAATTGAAGCCCCTACCCTCTAAAAGTCTTCAAAAGGGAGAGGCAGTGACAGACAGCACCAGGCTGATAGGCTTCTGAGATGGGGCCAGAGCACAGAGCTGAGAGGCAGGAGAAGATGATAGGACAATCAGAACTTGTCACCAGAGCAGATAAACCACTGGGTACTTATCGAAAGGCTTTTGGCTATCAGCACATTAATACTGTTCATGGGGATGAGAAGAAACTTGTAATACTTTAAAACAACTATTATAATCTTTGTATTAATAAACAGGTAACTGGCATTTCCTGCAGAGAGAATTCTTTCAATCACTGTACTCTGGATCATGGCAGCAGAGAGGAAAACTGGGACCTTCCTTTGTAATTTAACCTGTAATGTATTCTGTCCTCTCAGAGCCATCTCAGCCACAGCTCTGCAGAAATGGGATCATCAAACATTCAGCTTTAGGTTCCTAATGCAATGAAGCTTTCTCAAGAGAAAATAAATTTTTCCCTACAACAACCATGCCTTAAAAAAACATTCACAAGGGACAAACTAACTGAGAACATTTACATAACCAAAATAACTGAATAGCATCATCTAACCAGATCTTTCTTAATTTCTCTTACAATTGAAGCAATTAACATTGATTGAAGCAATTAACATTGTANTATTGCTTTTCCTTCTTTCTGCTGAGAGATGCACACACTATTATCTGTAATGAGACACATGATGCAGAAAATACATTTAAAGTAACATTCCAGAGAAAAAGCCACCTCACAGATTTTATTTCACAGTTGTCTTCAGTTCTCAGTGTCGGGAATCAGCCCCTCCTCTGGTACAAACCCCCTTGTCCCCAAATGCCAAGCTCAGAAAACCTTAATTAATGCAAATCTCTGCAGTTTAAATTCCCTCTTTGCTGACAACAGTTTTTGCTCAGTAATTTCAACAGTCACATACAGATATCTGCCTCTCTGCTTGGAGCTCCAGGGTGAGAATTCCTCTCTGAATAACTTCTGCTCCTTTGCACAGACCTTATTATCAAGACCCTGTCTTATAGGGATGCTTCATGGAGAAATGAATTGAAATATGTGAATTGTGTAGGAGTTGTTTCAATGGGAGGCACATAAACCAACCAAAATGAAAGACTAAAGGCAAAGATTTTTGAGAAACTCAAGTCATTTAAAATCATGAGTGAATGTCTGAGCATACACTAACACTTCTTGGTTTTACTTACTACAACTTTTACCAACCTTTAAAAAAATTTGCAGAAACATAAAGGCACATTTAGCACCTTTAAAAAGCTCAGATACAAATGTAGTTCCCTACTATTACCTTTCATATGCATAATAAATGTTTAGAGTGCCCTTAGTCACAATCCCCTTAATGAAAATACTGATTGTTAGTACTTCGAGCCAATTTCTTTGAAGGGTTTTTCTTTAAAAGACACTGAACAGAAATCCTGGCTAGTGAAAGACATAACAAGCTATAATAATATCATGTTTAATGGTATTTGTTTAAATCAAGTATGTCTGAAGTCTGAAAAGTACACATAAATTAAGGACACGGTTTTTTTTTCTGTCCTCACACTAATTTCTGCATTTATGACTTTCTGAATATAGCTTACTGTGTAAAACAGTTGGTTTGAATCACTGCCTCTATATTACAGTCCATAAATATCCAAATATTTTATAATGCAACTGTGTATAGAGATTATAGCTATATTAGGCTTATTGCTGTAGCTTAACTTTTCTGTTTTATATTCTTTCCTCATGGGATGTGCCCCACTCTGGATACACATAAATTCAATGAGAATTTTCTAGATGATATTAGAAAATTTCTAGATCCTTCTCAGCAATTACATGAAAGTATGCACATATACTAAGACGCCAGTCTTAAGGCATCTTCACATTTTAACACCCACATTCCAAAGAAAATGGGTACTTATAACTATTTATATTTTAAACAATTAACATTTAACTGCAATGAGACTGTTTCTCAGCTAGAATCCTATTTTTTTTTAATGCTCTTCTAAAAGGGGAGTAAACAGAATTGTGTATCCCCCACCCAGCCTGGCCAGACTGAAGCCTTTTTGCCACCACACACTGACATTCACCTTCCTGTACTCTGTGTCCCCAAAATAACACCACACCTCTCAAAGAGCAGGGCCTTTGCACAGGATTATTTCCAAAGGATCTGCAAAGAAGCATTAGGTCTTACACCAACCAAGCTAAGGTACTCCACCCACAAAAAAGAGGGCAAGGAAGAAGGGACTGAAAAGAGACCTGCAAGTCAAAGATAATGGAAACAACGTTAACAGTAGGGAATTCTAAGTTTTCTACATAATTACATTAGAATTTATTATTTGCTTTCAGCCTATTGGGTAAATTGGATTATTCTGCCTGTTCCATTTTTATGAAAGGCTTTTAAAATGTCACTTGGCAGTTATCCACTCCCCAGAAATTCCCTGCTTCCATGTACAGCTCACCTAGGAACTAAATACCTCACACCTAAAAGAACCTGGGTACCATTTTGGCCCCACTGATCAGGTCAGCAGTAAGGGTAGGTTTATATTTAATTCCAGTAATTTAGTGTTCTTTGCCCTATCAAGTTATGTGAACTGTCCTCATCCAAGAGGTGTCCTAGGAGCTCTTGCTCTTCCTCTTTTGCACTCCAAGAATAAATACCCCAGAAACCTCCCCCCACAGATACACAGCCAGCTTGTGCTTTTTAGCATAATGTGGGAGGTCGGTACACAATAATTAAAGGGAAAAGCACCTTTGAGTCTTCACTGGATTAAGAAAAATGCCTCCCATACTTTCAGGCTTCTGTAGCACAAACCTAAATTTTATTGTCTTTCTTTGCTCAGTCTAGCTCTCTTCCAGTTTATTAAACTTCTTACCTAGAACGACAGCAGAGAGACTGACTGCTAGTTTTAATCTACCTACAGGGGCTCTTGTAACAGGACAGTTTATCAACTGTGAAATCAGGAGGTTAAGAAACAAAAGTAACCACTAAACACTAATGAAACAGGTGTGGGTAAACAAATTACTTTCCCCAAGATTACCCAGAACAGCTAATCAGTGTTTCCATAAATGAGTTTAGAATTTGTGCTCATCCCAAACTTATACCCATCAATGAACAGTTTGAATGCTACAAAACTCTAATGAATTGGCAGAAAATTTAAATTTAATGCTAATTTTGTTTTTGCACAGCTTGGTAAAGGTAAATGCACTGTACAGAATAATTAATGAAATTATTTTTATTATATTAATTACCAGTAAAGGCAAGTAGTGATCTGAATTCTTTTTCTTTACATCTGTGAAAATTCAATGACTGTATCCTCTGTAAGGGCTTGCTTATAGAAAGGGAAGAAAAGCAGCTGAGCTCCAGTGTTTCTGGGAACTGGTCATGAAGGGTTAAGTTTTTAGGTAGGCACATGTTAAACTTAGAGGGTTTGTTCAAATTCTTCAATTCACTGAAGATGAGCAACTCCCAAAGCTGAAATTAATTGTCTGGAACAGGACTGAGAATCACACAGCTTAAGATGCTGCTACTTTAGTTCTGTGGTGTCAGGTCCATGTCTTTTAATTATTGAGTATGTTTATGCTAGAGTTTACAAACACTCTAAAAATACCTTGCCTTTTAGACATATTTTCTTTTTTCTAAAATCTCAATTTATTTTTGAGCTTTATCATTCCCTACACCTAATCAGGTTACTTATGCCGTAAAACATATTGGGACAAGCCAAGTCTGACTGAGACCAGCATCTCCAACATTTCAAGAACTTGTTCAACATTCTCTTTGTGAGAATAAAAAAAAAAATCAATTCAATATGCATGTTTCACAATTTCTGATCGTAAGTTATAGTTAAGTCATCTCTAGACTGACCACAGATAATTATAAACATTATTTTAGTATACAAAAATATTTCTAAATTGTCACTAATTTTGTTTAATCAGCATTCAGATATTTTAACTTGCCACCAATTTTATGAAATTAATCCCATTTGTATCATTAAGAGCAGCTCTGCCACGAAGATCACCTATGTGATGATGCTTTAGATTTGAATATTATTAGATATTTAGATGCAGCACAATATTTTACTGCAATAAAACATTTCATTATTTCTACTTAAAAAGTCATTACTGATCTTAAAAAAAAAGCCATTAGAAAGCTCAGAGCTAGCTCAGGAGAAATGACAGGGGAAAAAGGGCAGAAAGTGTCAAAAGGGAAGATACACCACATTAAAACTTCCAACACCTTCTTATTTCAAATAGAAGTATGAGTGTTTAGCAGTAATGCAGCTGAATTCAAGGACCAAGACAGATTTTCCACACAGTTAAATTATTTATGAAATGCAGACTGGATTCTACTTTGCACTCAGGCACAGTGATCGACTAAAATTCTCATTGTATATTATTCATGATTTCTTTGCATGTACCCATCAGAGAACTAAAAGGGAGTTTCTTCAATTGGAAGAGGTGGAACACTTTATTTATTTATTTGCTGGTTATATTACCTGTAAAGTAGCTGGGACTAGATGTTCTTTTCTGTTAAAAAATTAGCCAGCCTACTTTGAAAGCAGCAACACACTTGCTTTTCATTGACAGAAAATATTTATTTACATGGGCATTTACATTTAATGATAAGAAAAATATCATACAAGAAACATTAAAAATGAACAGCAATTGTAAGAAAATCTCTCATGCTTCAAAACATCAACATCTGACAGGCACCAAACTCCCACTCCCTCACTAAGAGTGTCCCACAGTTTTCTACAGCTTGTTTTCTGGCACCTACCTTGAAGTACCTGGCACTAGTGACTGGATCTGACACAGGTGGCACTGCCTCTAAGGAGTGTTGACTGTCTGGAGTCCCCAGACACGGTGGAACTCATCTAACACAGCCCAGCACAGAACGGGGGAAAACACAACAGGGATGAGGACAGCTGTGCCCAAGGGTGGAACTACACATGCTCCTTCCAGGCCAGAAAAACCATGAATTTAAAAGATGAGAAATTAAATTATTTTGTCAATCATGAGTCTGTAGTTTCCATAGCTTTGTGGCTTTATATTTGGGTACAGAATCAAACTGCTGGGCAGCATATTATTTTGTAAGAGAAGAACCAAAAAGTTTTTCACATGAAAATGTTCCCATTCAAGTCCTCCAAACATGAACCAAACAAGTGTTTTGGAGTCTGCCTACAGCCTGTACCATCAACTTAAAAACAGCCAAACCAGAAAAAATTAATTTGATTAGCTTATCAAATAATTTGAAGCCTCACAGCGACAGGTCATGTCAAAGTAACTGAAGACTCAAAACACACCCTTGTATTTTATGAATCAAGAACAAAGTGAGGCATGAGTTAAAAACTGGCGCCTGAAGCCAAGCTTCCACGAACTAATGTGATTTTATGATGAACTGAACCTAGAACATCTTCAGTGGGGTTTTCTAAATGCATACTAAGAAGCTAATTCTGGTCACTAATTCCTGAAAACAGTGACTTGGTGTGGTTACCTCCTGCCAACAGGGAGTCAAAATCCCCCCTTTCCACCAGTAATCTTTTGCCAAGCCTTTGCCTATTACACCATTAAGCAAAGTTTGACAGTTTTACTGAAACTACAGTAAGTAAATGCAAAGAAGGAATGTCAAAACCACAGTATCAATTCAGTCTTATTTTGAAATTAACTTGAAGCTAATAAAGAAACTTTGGTGCATCCTAAAATTCAGCCTGGCAACTTGGTTAACAAAGGGGAAAGGAAGGAAATCAGAACAGACACTGTAGGGTTTAGTACCACCTTGCCTCTAGCTCTCTACTTTGATCAAAATTTTGCTCAAGGTTCTAAGCAGTAAAATCAGAATACTCAACTCCCAGCTCTGGGAATAGAACAAAGCTAAGAGTAACCATTAGCAATGATTTCCAGTAATTATCTCCTTTAACATCCTCCTGGATGCTCATTTGATTTCTGCTGGTGATCATGGTTGTTGCAAGAGAAAAGAACAGCCCAAATACCTAGTTTAGAGGTTATTTCAAGTTTCAAACCCCTGTGTAGCCACATGACCAGAAAGTTCTCTCGGCAAGCAGCAAAAAAACCTAAGAAAAATATTTGTGGATCTCAGTAAAAGAAGTTACAAGAAGTCTTTTATATACCCTTATTGCCAAGTGAACATAGGATTTTTTAATAAGACCCAGCACAGAAGGACTACCGAGATCTTTCAGTCAACTTGATATTCTTTAACTGAAAGAATAGCGTTCAATGTGTTTTCATGGTTAAGATAACAGGGCAACTTCCTACCTTTTAAAGATCCCTTTGACAGAAGCACTATCAACAGTCAAGTAATGTCAAGTAAAGTACTTTTCAGTCAAGTAAATTAGTTTTCAAGACAGCCATGATCATCTGGCCAGATGAACACTTGTCCAGCCAGGTGCTCATTTTAAGGAACAGCACGTTTGCAGGAAAGCTATTTTTCTTTTTGCTAGTTAAAAAATACACACAAGCTATTTCTGACAGTCAGTTTACCATTACAAAATAACTCATAAATATGAGCCCACTATAATCTCAAGCAAATAGTACACAGAAGCTGGCAAAACTATTTGCTTTGGTTGCAGGGCAAAAACATTGTGGCTGACTACTACTACTCCCAGTAGTACATGAACAGCAGCAGGCCCAGGGTGAGGGGGCCAACAGAAAGACTATCATACTTTATATAAACTGCAAGAAAATATCTGTCAGTCAATAATCCAATTAGCAAGTGTAAAAGATCCAAAAATGGATATGAAGATAGAGGCCATTCAATTTGCTCTCTGCATTTTGCAATGCCACCGAGGCTGAGCAAACTGGGAAGCAGCAGCTCTACTGAAATTATCTGCTGGCAGAAAGCAGAGCACTGAGTTACAAAGCACTGCTCTTCCTAAGCAGACAGAATTCTCACCTCAAGCAGAAAAGGCCAATTTTCAAGCAACTGAAATACAAAAGGGCTGGAAAATTATGGGGATAGAAACTCATCCCAATGAACAGAATACTATGAACTGAAACAGAAAAAAAACTGGAATGTAATTACCACATGTAATATCACATTATTATATAGTCATGTCTAATTTAGCTGTGATCTTGGGGCTAATGAGAAAAAACACTGAAAAATTTTAAAAATAACAATCTCAGTGAAAAAATGTAATTGAAATGCACGAGACAAACAATTGTTTGAATAATGTTACAGAAAACTAAAAGAGAGAAACCCTTCGACTGAAATTTTAAGCAGCAGAGATGAGGTCAGGCAAGAGACAGAAACAAGGAACGCTTTCAGTTTTCAAATTTCTGCACCATCAGTGCTCTTATTTCCTCTTCTTTTTCTGACTTTCCTATGTCACCACCACACTGCCAGTCCTCCCTTTCTTGCCACTTAATAATTCTGAAATTTAAGAAAATCTTTTTCGGATTGAAAAATAACATTTCAGTGCCTAATCAAGTATGGAAATGCAAATATTTTTTATTTCTGTTTCAATTCTAAAAAGAGATCCCTTATTAAACAACTGTTTTGAAGTGTGTCTGTATGAAAACTGTTAAGCTCTCTAAAATGCTGTGTGTCCTCATGTATCATTTTAAATTCTACAAGCACATGAATGGATCTAACATACAGCTCTTCACATGTGACTGAACAGAGAGACAGGGGAAAATAAGGTTCAAAACTTACCAGGGATCTTGTAGAAAAAAAACTAACAAAGAATGGGAGCATTGTCAACAGGAACAAATGGGATAAAACTATCAAAATACTACTTAAGTACCTCAGATATATCAAAACCAGAGGAAAGAAGTATGGAGAACATGTAAAGATAATGTATATGGGCATGAGAAGAAATGCAAAGGGGGCTATCACCAGAGTCTGGGTTTCCATAATAATTTATGGAAAATCCTGTCTTCAGATTCATTTACTAATGTCACAAGCAGATGTGAACAAAAAAAGAGAGATGCAATTTTTAAAGCGCAGAGGAAAAAATCCTGCTGCTACTACTTAATGTAAAAAAAATAACAAACTAGGTGTGCCACAGGTTTCCTATGACAACATACTGAAAGACTGTTCTTTCAAGACCAGAACAAGGATACAGGAATCACACTTATCTCACCACAGCAGGCTATGGACAGACTAAATACTTCTTCCATCCCAGCACTTCTGCAAGCCACTACCAGTTAGATTTTTTCACTGCTGGCCTCAAAGGTGTGAAAACATCAGCCAAGACATGAATATTGTTCCCCTCTGTGATGCAGGTTATAACTGATGCTGTATTTTAACCTACAGGGACATGTACCAGGCAGCACTTTACAAATTCCCAAAATAAGATAAAGAAATGATACACAATTTGGCAGGAAAGAATCCTAAAAGCCTACTTAGACTGTAACTGCAGTGTTCTGTTCTCATGAAGTAATCAGAACTTCCACAGGAAAAAATGTTGATTAGAATAGGAAAATTACTCCTCAGAAGCAGAAAAAGATTCAGTTTCAACACTACACCAACAACTCATGGCTGTTATTGCACACTCCTCCATGCTAGCACCAGATAGATTGTCTATTATTTCAAAATGAAAGGTTTCCAATCACACAGACATTTTGTTAGTCAAAAATCTTAGAGGAAAAGTAAATTAGTCTCAAATATTTTTTGAACTAAATCTATTAGAGATCTTTAAAAAAACTGCAAAAAATTTTATAAAAAATTCTAGACAAGACATAGAGCCAAAATTCTAGAGAATACACAAAAAGTCAAATGACATGGATAAAAGAATCCAGAATGTCCATCTATCTGTAAGTGCACACAGAACAAAAAATAAGTATGACCATCTCCTCAGCAACACTGAGAAAAAAGAAACTTTTTGGTTTTCCTGAAACAATGACCTTGTCTGCAGAACTTTAACTCAGTCTTCTTTGATATGGGATGAGCATAACAACAGGAAGATTAGTGCCAGAGACTTTAATTATCACCATTCTGGAAATATAAGTTGAAAATATTAACAAGTTATCTATGGGGCTTTTTTTTTACTGGATTTTGGAGCATTTGTTATACAAAACAGCACCACAAAAGATACCAGCTAAACTTAAAATCATCTGCAGTTGTGTAAAACATGTGGCTCAAACCACCAAAAGAAAACACCAACTATATTATCAATTTAAAATTAAAGGCAAAAGAGAAAAAGCGTTTACTGGGATAATGTGATTCAGAAAGAAGTTTTTTCCTAAGGAATCTTTAGATTTCTCTCAGAACTCTCTGTAGTACCTTCTAAAATTTTTCATCTTACACACATCAAAAGGAAGAAAATACAAAATATCTTTCCAGTCTCAGAAACACACAAACCAATTCCCATAACTGCAATGAACTGGGTCCATATATGAAGCTCCAGAGACAGGAGACAGCTAAAAGGCAAGTTCTCTTGGGAAGAGGGCACACATTTGGGAAATAACAGGCAGAAGAAATTAGGTCAAGCACAAAAATAATGAGGGGAAGGTCATGGCCAGTATGAGGCTGCTCTCCTGGAGTGGAACTGATCAGTGCTCTTCAAATAGAACACTTTTTACAGTGCTATGTGTGATGTCTGTAGCTAAGCTGAGGAATGTGAAAATGCAGGATTTATCTTTTAGAAGTTGGACTTTAGAAATCTTATGTAAAATGAAATTACTGATTAAGTGAATCAGTGCTGTGGGGGAGGCAGAAAAAGAGTCACCTCTTCACTTGCACAGATAAATTTCCATACATAGTCTCATAAGCAAAGACCAAAGAAAGATGACTCTCATGGGAGAAGATGGTATAATTTCTGTTTTAAAAGACTAAGCAGGAGCATGTCATTGCTACTGAAGTGATTCACTGAGGAAACTGAAAAAAAACCAAATATATTTGTTGGCAAAATGATGCAAAGTAACAGTACTGCCAAATTTACATTCTGATTTTTTTAGTATTTATGTTACCACAGCAATTCTGTGTTAACAGAGTTAACTTTACTCTTGGGGAGTAAAGTGCATTTTTATAAAAAGTTAAGAAAAAAAAGAAGCTTTAACAGGTATAATCCCATGTCAACAGTTTATTTTCAGTGCAAATAAAATACAGTTATTGTTTTAGTACACAGAATACACCTCCATTAAGCTGGTCTGGTTTTGGAATACCCACTGCCATGTGAATTATCTGCTACTAGCAAGATGCAGTTTTACAAGAGTCAGTGTGCCATGAACATGACCAGCTGCAAGAAGCACTACCCTGGGGAGGTCCAGCAGCCTGGGGAACACCTGGCTCTAAAAACAGGAGCTCCATGTCCTGGACACTGGCCTTGGATCACTCCAGCAGCAGCACTGCCCTATCTTGAGACAGCAGCAGAGGCTGTGCCCTTGAATCACTGCACCTCTCACAGACACCACTGGGGGATTTCATTTTGCAGTCTGCATAACACACATTCTATGGCAAAGCAGCAAGTAAATGCTCCTCATATCATGTACAAATGAGTAAAACCTTTACAGATGTTTTTGCTATATGAAAGTTACATAGCCTGATTATCTATCAAGCAATTTTAGTAAGCTTTCTGCTGCTGTATGAATTAAACTTTTTTTTTTTGGAGTGGGACAGATTTTCAGAATTTTTAGTACAATTTATTATTTTCCACTAGTAGGTAATTTGTTCAGACTGACTGGAACTGGAATTAGGACAAAATATCTGGTGAGCAGAATACATCACATGAACCAGCTACTTGACTATTCCCAGCTCTGCAGATGTCCAGTCCACAGAAAGTGGCATCCAAGAGCCATGGACTGTAACAAACTGAAAAATGAATCATCTTCTCATTCCTAAGCTTGAGTCTGTTCTGTGCAAGGCTTGCAAGAGTAGATATATCAGGAAAAAAATTTGATACCCTTCATGTCTAATAAATGCACCATCAATTTCTAAGATTTTTAATATGGCACTTTATGTCAAATTCAATTCTAAATTTAAATTCCCCACAGTTCCCTTTCATATATTGATAATGAACTACGCTTTAGATACTTGTGATTATTCCTGCTGCTAAGTACTTCTCAGAAAAATTGTCTCATACCTATTCCTTACTTGCTAAATAAGTTGAAGTAAACGTACTTACCAAATAAATTATTCCATCTTACAAAAAAGTTTAAAAAAACCTTATTCAAATACCAATATTAAGTTGGAACAAGTCATTAATTTGGTAAATAAATAGTATGCAATACCTAGTAAGTCAGTTTTGTGGAAAAAAACCCCATGACATAGAACCTTTGAATTTCAGTGAATTACTGTGATTTGCTACACCTGAGGAAATGACGATACCTGAGATGACAGAGCTGTGCAGGAAATGATGTAGCTCCAACCACTGTGCAAAACACAGATGAACTGCCAGTGTTTCTAGCCAAGCTCCCGAGGAACCCTCATGGTGAAACTGCAGACTGAAACATCCACACTAAGTGCTCTTACTGACAAAGACTGGATAATCCTTGAAGAATTCCATGATGCAGGGAAAAGAAAATGGCAGTGGGAGAGCATCAGGCAGCGTGTGCAAAGCCTGTGAGCAAGCAGGATGTGTTTTCCAGCCAGGAAGGGGTGGCTGCATCCCTCCAAACACGGCTGGCAGGAGTGCACCTGCTATTTAAAGCCTCCACCACTCCAGATTTATGTGACCACAGGAATTCTAAATTAATATAAGTGCAAAAATTCCTGACTGCATTTTTAAAAAAGCCCTGTTTAAAACTACCAGCAAATACAGTATGTACTACAGAAATTACATCTCCAACATGCTTGCATAGGTGATTGGAATAATCTTTTTTTTCTCCATTCCTTTAGAAGCAATGGATATTCCTGACAAACTAGTAGTGTGAAACAAAGAACCTACCTTCACCCAAAGAACTCCAAATAATTGCAGAGTAATAGAAGTAATAATGTAATAAAAACCCATCTCATGGAATGTAGCTTTTTACATCTGTAATTTTAACACCATGTGCTCATTTGTAAGTCTCTAGAGAAGAGGGACTTCCAAAAGGAGAATGCCAATCAAGAGTAATCCATATTCATCAATATCATCAATATTCCTAAGGGCTCAATTTAGCAAAGCAGCCAAGAGAATAATGCTTTTAGGAATGTATGTATTGCTAAAGAGAAAAAAATGCCTTACAGTCATTTTAAATAGGTGAGCTCCTGCTAGGGAAAAAATAAAGAGTTGTTGTTGCTTGAAGATTTAAGGGTATAAAACAAGGTCTGCAGGGAAAAGGCATCTTATTATTCAACTAAATCAGCTGAACTAAAATAAGCAATTTTCTGCATTCTTAAGCAGTGATGGTGTAGCCTTTAAAATAAAACAACAAAAAACAACAACAACAAAAAAAACACCCAACAAATCAAAACCAAAAAGCAAAACCCTATCCTTTTCTGTCGCTGTATCAGCTGGTCTAGTTAAAAACACTTTTTCTGCCTATGAATTATGCATGGATAAGAAAGAACAGAAGGCAGACAAGGGCATGATTCTTCTTGACCAGGCACAAACAGCAAGCAGTAACACCCAGCACTCCATGAAGCTAGAGATGTAGTTAATCCTTAGAAAACAGAGATATCTTGCTAACAATTTGAAGTACCTATGCTATAAAGAAATATGCTTCATAGCTGTCCAGATTGTTTTTTAAATGTGCAACTGTACCTTGTTCTTGATTAATTACAATTCAAATGGAAGAACTTTGTCTACCAGTTTTGCAGGGTGGGGTTATTTCCTTCTAAACTCAGTTGTAGTAAAAACACCAAGACAAATCTGGCCTCCAGTCTTCAAGTTTTAAGATGAAACAACTTCTAAAATTTATTTTTTTAACTTTGAGATAACTGCAGTCTCAAAAGAATATTTAGTAATGTGAAGTCTTTGTTATAATGCTTAAATTCAGAAATTAATTTTGGTTTAGACATTACAGTCGAGACCAGGAATAGGTGTGGGAATAAACAGTGAAATATGCACTGTAAACCAGCTCTTACTTGAAAGAAAAAGAAGAAAAAAGATTGTCTAACACCCATTTCACCTGGATGTAAAGGCTTCTTTTTGTAAACACTACTTACGGAGTCTTTGGAGAAGCTGGGAATGTGATCTAGAGAAATGCAGCTTCAGGAACACTGATGCACACAGACAAACCCAGACTGCCCTAGTCCAAGGAGTAGAGCATCTAACTAAATCACCTTTTTCTTATTTTTTCTTTTAAAGCACACACTTTCAATGTAATGTGCATGGGCTTTAGAGCTTTCAACACAACCTGCAGTTTTTTTCAAGACTGCATCATTTTGAAACAAAGGAAAGCAGCAAAAAACTATTAAGGTGATAAAATGTGCCACTGGGACCATTATAGATGTTTATGTAAAAATTATCCATGTAGATATAACAATCATATACATATAGTGTATATATATATATATCTGTATCTGTAGGTATTGGCTTACCTCACTTACTACATAATCAGCAGGAGCTTCAAAGATTCTGAGAGCATACGATCACTTCTTCCATCTTATTTACCACCAAGTTTTAATGCTTGTAGGACATAGGAAGTTCTGAAACTTCAGTGGTAATTACATCTAACATACTATTAGTTACTAAGGAATGATCCAACATTTATCATCGCTAAAAAAAGGACTGACTAAACATGAAACCTTTGCAATTCAAGTAGTGTGCATTTCCTCAAGCATGTTAAAAGCTGCCAGAAAAATAAACAAAAAAAAATAATTTTACTGTCTTTTCAAGTTCTTTATGTCATATATGCTGGTGAACAGCTGAATCCTGTATCAGTAGGATTTTTCCTGGCTTTGGCAAAACAGGGGAATTCAGTATATTTCAGTACCCCACGACCACTGGGTAAGTCAGGCTGGGAGAAATCTCAGAAGACTCTTGTTCAATCTGCTGTTCAAAGTTATGAAGTCAGACAAGGTTGCTCAGGGATTTATCCAGGTTCAGTCTGAAAACCTTCAAAGACAGAGACTGAACAGGCCCTAGAATTAAGCAAAGCTCTCACACTCTTTTACTGCCCTACTAAGAGAACAGATAAAAAAAAAAGACACTGAACATGAGATCATCTCTGCAGTGAAAATGGCCTTTTAAAATGGCCTGGTATTTTTCACTGGATGAGAAAAGAAGATACACTAGTTTCTTTTTTAAAACCTTTAGCTTGACTATAATATTTATTTTTATAATGGCAACATATCTAGAACATCAATGAGTATGAACTCATTTAAACTGGGGATTTCCATTAAACATCAATGAGTACGAACACATTTAAACTTCTGGGGATTTCCATTAAACCTGTACTTAAGTGGGAAAGGACATACAAATACCATCTCTACATCAATTTGTACTACATATCTCCAAATATTAAAAAATGGTGAAAATTTCCTGTTCAGTGAAGAATGTTTTACTCTATCAAACATTTTGGGACAAGTGCCTTCCACAGAAGGTTAGAGGGTGGGGTGGAATATCAGCTCTTCACTGAATCCAAAGATGACACTAAGATTTTTTTCAATCCTTAAGAATAGTGATTATTTATAAAGCCAGAAAGAACCTCAACCTCTGATGAGAAATAGATCTCAAGGAGGAGTAGGCTTTGTGTTAAGCAAGAAAGAATGTTGAGGTCTTTCTATACAAATTCTGAGGATTGTAAATGTGCATCAGAGCTACTCCTTCCTTAAATCCCAACACAGAGGAAAAACTAAAGCTGAGTAAGGTTATCCTGGAGGCAAGACAAGGAAGTCAGCTATAAAGGGAAGTTCAAGTGTAAAAATACTGCATAATTATTTAGACTTGATTTCCCCAGCATATAACAATATGCTGCTAATAACAGTAAGGATTCTGAGCTCCATTTTTTTCATCAATTCATTTTTCCCTTTGAGTACTACAATAGTTACAGTTATTACAGCAGTATTACAACTACTAATTTATAAGATTATGACTCTCCTTAGAGGATTTTTTTAAAGGGATGAAATTTAAAATACAAGATTTTAATATGATATCTACAATATTTTCATGCTCTTCATCATTCTAAATAAACAGGCAGAGAAAAAGATCTATTGTACATATGGTAGAAAATATGCATCTTCCAGCATACACAGAAAGCTGGGTTTGTTTTTTTTTACTAAAAGGTATTTTTATTCCCAATATTAAGCAGCTAAGGTAATAAATTCCAAAGGTTTTTGGAATGAAAAGTTCAAGTTTACTCTCCAAGAACTTGATGAGTGGGAAGAAGAACCTGTTCCAGTATCATTATAGTTAACTTTCAGTTTTTCAAGTCAGGCTCATATTTATACAGAGTAAGCCCCCTTTAAAAACTAATTTTGGTGAGCATGAAGTTTCACATAAAATTTCTAAAAATGGTTAAAACCAGATGAAGATCACCTTCTATTTTCAATGACAACATAAGTGAAATACTTGCAGTTTTTGTCTATACCAGCAAATTAAACTGTAAGGATACAACTACTTCTCTGTGTGGCTGCAGTTCCATCTTGAATAGCTCTTGCAACATGTATCCAGTGGGGCAAAAATCAATGCATACACAATATGACAAATATTAAAATATTGTATCTATATAAAAAAATAATTAGCTGATGCATTGAACTGGATGGCTTGTGTAATGTATCAAAATGTTTTGCCAAAATAACGCTTTGCCAAACTAGAAATATCAGGTGCTTCCACTCAGCTAACAATTACAAGTAGTAATCTAAACTGCCTGGGGTAGAAGAATTGTCAAACTTTGTCTTGAAACTTTTTATAAGATAAATATATTTTGAGAAGTTTTAGATTTCTACTGTATATTTATACTTGTCATACAAGTGTCACAACTTACAGGTGTGCTTCTTTGAAGCTAAGACACTTAACAGTCCTACTACTTTTTAATTAAAAAAAATATACCCTCCATAAAAACCTTCTCTTTATAAATGAATGTATGAGTATATAAAAACTTCTTGACAGTTACTTTACCTGCAAGACACATTTACACTTTCAACAGCAATAATCAAAATGTCTTCCCTCAAGAAGTGCTTTATTTTCAACAAAAAGCCTCATTTGTGAGTGTCAAAATTAGGTGACAATTTTTTTACCACTGTGAGAATGAAAATAAGGGTAAGTCCCTTGGAAAATTCTGGCACTGAACTCTGAAATTAAATCTTGAGTACACTCAACTACTTTCTGCAGAAGCAGACACATGTACCTTAGTCATACTCCCAGCTGAAGTGAACCAGAGCTAACCTGAGATACGAGGAGCCACTTTAGATAATTTAAATTTTACACAAAATATAAAGAATTAAAAATAAGTCCACATTGCTTCACAGAGACTCCTAAACAAGACAATTAAAATGGATTTTAATCAGGTGGTAGAGGTAGCTTTTCCTAGGTGCAGTCAGAATGATGGCATCCCTCCCTCACTAAAACACCACCAAACTGGGCAATCCCCACCCACAGGAGCTTTAACAAGGGCAGGTGCTGGGTTCTGCATCTGGGAAAGGGCCACCCTGGCTGTGTCTATGGATGGGGAATATGAGGCTGGAGAGGATGGGAAGGGACCAGGGGGATCTGATGGATGGCAAGTTGAACATGAGACAGTGATGTCCTGGCAGCCAGGAGGGCCAGATGTGCTCTGGGGAGCCAGCCAAGGCAGGGGATTGCCTTGCTCTGCTCTGACCTGGGGCAGCCTCACCTCAAGTACTGGGCAGGTGTGGGCGCCACAACCTAAGACAGAGATTAAGTTTTAGACAGAGTTCAAAGGAGGCCATGAGGATTGTGAAAGGTCTTGGGGGGAAACCGTATGGGGAGCAGCTGAGGTCATTTGATCTGCTCAGCCTGGAAGAGACTGAGGAAACCTTGTTTCAGTCTACAACTTCCTTGTGAGGAGAAGTGGAAGAGCAGACACTGATCTCTTCACTCTTGAGATCACTGACAGGATCCAGGGGAACAGCTAGAGCTGAGTCAAGAGAGATTTATGTTGGATACCAGGAAATGTTTTTCACCCAGAGGATGGCTGAGCACTGGAACAGACTCCCCAGGAAGTGGTCACAGAACAAAGCATGACAGAGTTCAAGAAGGGTTTGGACAATACTGTTGCACAAATGGTGTGAATCTTCGGGATGACCAGGACTAAAAGAGTTGGACCCCATTATTCTTGGGGATCTCTTCCAACTCAGCATGTTCTATGACTCACTCCATGTTCATCTTCGGAACAAATACACAGCATGTTCTTAACTCTACTCCAAATCTTCAACTTCGGTCTCTTCAAGCCATGACACAGAACACAAAATGTAAAAGATATTAGGGGTACTATTACCACACAGATTAGCATATGGCTCATCCTCTTGGCACATCCTACATTGTCCACTTGTGTCCATCTGTGTATCTCAGCCATAAAACCCGTGTCTCTCCAGTGGCTGATCCACTAACAGGGGTTGCCCCAAATTATTCACAAAATGCCTGGAGTGTGATTTGCCAAGTTCTACCACACCTCATTCTCATCTCCATACTCACACTGTCACCAGCTTTTCCCAATCCTTACACAAGCCCTTAAGATTTCTCATATTGATGCAGCCTCCACACTTTCCTCACATTTCCTCTGCTTCTTATTTCCAGCCACCTTTCAAACAGATTTATTCAGGATAATATTTATCCTTTTTCTCCTGGTCTGCTATATAATCACATTTCAGCAAATTCCCAGTTTAAATTTTGACTGTGTCTCCCTAAAAATGCAACGTATCACAAGCTAGATCAGCTTTCTAATGAGGAGGTTAATGCAAGGCAGTTATGAAAGACTTGAAAAAAAAATGCCACCATATTTTAGGGAAAACGTTTGCAAGTTCTCTCCCCATCTGCCAGGATCTGGCTGTCCCTAGGAACATGTACTCTCAAATATAAGATTATGGTACCATTCATATGATAAAACTTGATGCCAAGTGTCTCACTACTAAACCTAGAATAGCACTCAGATCTGAATGTAAAAATAACAATCTGAGTATGTAGAATAGAAATGATGCAAAAAAAAAAACCATCAAATGCTTTGCAAAGTTTATGCTTACCTAAATGCACAAAAGCTTTTAAGTAAAGTAACTGGAGGATATGAAAAGATTAAAGTTAAACGAAACTTTTTTATTTATTTAACTCATACAAACGGCATCAAGAAGACTGCAAGGAAAATTCCTAAGGACTGACATTAATTATTTTCAGCAAGGAGCTGTGTTTTTCTGTTTTCTGAAGACTTCCACCACTTATCATTAAAAAGAGCTTCATTTTATCTGTGCTTTCTGAGGAAATAGTATGTCAGAAAAAAAAGAGTCCATTAAAAATCTAATTAATTAAGTGTCCAATTCTTAGTATTTATCCACGTAAGACTTTATCAGAGTCTGTTCTGTTACTAACAGAACTGTCTTAAGGCTAATTCCAGATAATTTTTTTTTGTTTAGAACTTTTGCTATGACAAATACTGGTGAGTAGATACCCAGAGGCCACCATGCTCAGTGGCACCCAGACTGCCTCCTTTTCAACAACCACACTTGTGCTGAGAAAGGAAGACTGGTTAACACCGTAGTATCAGCATTCACATGCCTCTTTAATTTTGGATTTTATCATTAGTATCAATGTAATCTGCTTAGATAGTGTTTTTCTTCCTCCACTATCATGAGTATGGCTGAAGGACAAAGCTCACAGAGCTCTCAAAGCACCAGAGGCTCTCACTGCAGGTGGATCCTGACCCCCTACATAGAGTATTGTGCATAATTGCTTTTAATTCCATGTGAAGTTACAACTGATGGAAATGAAGTTTGCATCCCTCAAGAACTTATAACAACCTTTAAAAAATGGTTTCACCCAGTTCAGTATTTATCTACCCCTTACAAACATCAGACACACAAAAAGAAGCGGAGGCAAGAAACCCAAACAATGCAGAAAGTTCTTATGGAACCATCCTTGTATTTCAGCAGCACTGAGAGCTGGCTGTCCTGGGAAACACTGAGGTTTCTCATTATTCCTCCAAGCTTAACAGAATAGATGAGTTACAAATATTAGTGTAAAATTTGCCCTTGGACTCAATGTGAGTGATTTTATAACTTTCAGCTTCAGGACAATTTTAAGGGATTAAAATATTTCAAAGTTGTGTCTAAACTAATCTCTTCCATGTACAGTGTCTCTTCATTCTTGTCTCATGGAAAGCCTTGACAGACGTGTGCAACATAGCTTTTTTATAGCATAGTGCTGTGGTTCATGTCTTCTGATCTCTTTTAATCGTTCCTTGAGAATTCTATGTATTTCCTACTAATTTTTAAGGATTTTCAAAACACTGGATCTAGATAAGAATCAGAACTCTAAGTCTTAGTATGCTGTATGCTATGCACAAAATTAACTCTGGTTTTTAGGCATACTGGGTACAACCAGCTCCAAGAAGGGTCTTCAATATTTTCCATTCTCCTGGAACTGTTTTAGGAAGCAGAGCAAAATCCTGAAGCTATCACCTTATCACATCTTTTAATCAAAGAAACCAAGCACCTCAGTGCAGGGGATCAACCCCAAATTTTGGTTCAATCCAGAATACTTTACAAATAGAAAGCTGATAAAAGTTAATACAGCAAGGTAGTTTCCCAACTCTCAGATGACTTCAATTCTAACACATATGTAAGTGGATATTTCTATAAACCCTACCTATAATAAGGTTTCCTATGCAGAGAAAACCAATGCACTTTAGTCTTGACAGTCATTATCAGGAATAACACTGAGTTACCAGACAACACCTGAACACTTTTTAGTAGCCTCAAGCAAGAAATGGGATTCTTCCCATGTTATGTAGGTTATACCCACCATCCTAACAAGCAGCAGTTACTGAGATTAGCTACAAGCTCAGGAAAGGGTGTAAGTACTCACACTCCAAGTCCCTGCTGCTACTTAACTCTGAACAAAGTGTAGAGAAAGATGCTAGGGAAACATATGCTGTGTGATACCTTCCATTTATGAGGCAGGAAATTGTATACAATATTTGTAATGTTTAATCTCACAGAGACATTTCCTAATGAGAGGAGAAAAGTGCATGAGACTATGAAGAGCCCACCATGCACAAAAAAAATCAAAGGAGCAGCAGCAGGATCACTAGCATAACATGAGCAGCAGAACAACAGGGCTCCTGCATTGCAGATTGTGCAAGTGATGCTGTTTGTGCAGGAAAAAACCCTCTCACAGATTCACTATTAACATAAATTTCTTTACACTTCTTGTGCCTAAGGCACATGAAAAGCACAGCAATTTGCTGTTTCTTGACTGATTTAGCTGCAACACCTCTCTCCCCGACCCCAGCACAGCTTTGGCAACAAAGACTGATGAAGATCAGAGACCTGCAACCCCTGCTGGCAAACAAAAAACCCACTAACAAAGAGGAGACTGATCTGGTCCAACACCAGCATTCCAAAACAGATCATCTTTTTAAGTTCAAAAAGTCAAGGACTTGCCTTCTCTAGACTGATATGTGATTTAGTGGTTGGTGCCACTATCAGCCAGGTCTCATCTCATCTTGAGCTTCTGTTCTGAGTAAAAACATTCTAATATTCATGCAGGGATGCATCAGTAGAGTAGAAGATGTTTCAAATATACCTGAAATCCCATTAGTCTAAAGAAGCAATTCCCACAAAAAACCCCTGAATGTTTAAAAAATAGGTCTCCTTACAAGAAACATGGTATTGACATACATGCCCTTCTAGAATTTGCTGAGAGTTTTCTCTCTTCACTGAGACAAGGAGGAAAAAAAGGAAAACTTCATCTAAGGGTAATTAACTTGGGAACAGAAATGTTAGGATTTTTTTTCTTTTAAACTGTACAGTGCAGAATTCAAGTATACTCCAAGAAAAGGAAACAGTTTTAGAAATTACTTGCCTCAAGGCTAAAAGCTGGATAATAATACTTGTTTAAAAGTGAGATACCAAGCTGAAGATGTAGTTCTGGTCCTCAGGTTCCTTTCACATATGGAACTCATGTCCAAATTAAGTACAAGATTTGCTATTTAACTGAGGAAAGACTCTGAAGAGACCCTTCCCTTTCAGGTGGAAAGTGCAGAGAACACAACCCATACAATAGACGCAAACAGCTTAAGGAGCTTCATGGTACATTATTTCTTAATAAAGATTGAGAAATGGAAGAGAAGGAAGCAGTAAATCCCTCAGTTATTTCAGTATGAACAGAGGTGGAAACACTTTTTCAGAACCTGTGAGCAGATGAAAAGTCTGTTTACCACAATTGCTGTGACTTCTGCAGGCACAAACATACGTGCTATTTAATAAGTGATAATGTTAAAAATGGGATCTTGTTCCAAACGGCACATTTGAGATCCAGGCAGAATGCAATGAAATCTTGATTGTCTTTTATTACTTGAGTTAGGCTAAGACAAATCTTTTGTCAAGTTTATCCCACCAGCTGAAAGCCCATTTAATGTAGCACCCTATTTCAGAAACAGAAAATAGAAAAATTGTATCTAGAAAGTATTTTTAAAACCATGAGTTTTACCATCCCTCAGAGAGCTGGGTGGAGTCATCCTCACCAAAAGACCTATTTAAGGCAGGTAACCTTTGAAATCTTGGGAATACAGAACTCATCTACACTTCAGAATGAAAACATTACAGTCCTCCCAAGCATTCATATCTGCTGGATTCTGGGTAACTGTGAAAGGAGGAAGGAAGGACAGGGGAACTCAGAAATTCAAAATCTATTTATAGCCTACTCGCCCACGATGTCATGCTGGGAATAATTAAGGAATCATGTGTTTATTAATGACCTACCCAAAATATTCTCAGGAATACATCAGCACAGACACATCACCCACGACATCACTGCCACCAGTGAAGATAAGCAATTAACATTAAGTTCTCATATAAATAAAGGGACATGAATATTGTACTACAGTTTTTCACTAGATATTTTTAGCACTATTAAAAGCCATCCATGTGTATGTTCTTACAAAAATGTTCCCATCATTAACTTCATCGCAACAGTTTAGACAAAAGATCTGGGAGTGTTTTATTGGAAAGGTCCTTCAGAGGAACAGATTATTGTCATGAAAACAAAATGTTGCTATACTATAGCCTGTTTTCCATGTCTTATTTTTAAAAGAACATTTTTTAACATCAGTAAAGTTCCTACCTCTGTATTTTAGTAAGTGCACCAAATTGCACTGGTTACCATTATCAAGATGGCAAAATGACAGAAATTCACACAAGCAAAATAAGTGGTGCAAAATGAGTACCACAGCAGCTCTACCTCAAGAGAAAAGCCAGGCAGTTCCTGAGTCATGGGGAAGCAATGACACTCAATGCTATTTCTTCCACCTACAAGTTCTTCCAAGAAAATTCACTTCAACTATTTAATGATGGTTCCCGAAGAAAACAGGATTTTAATCCTATTTATTTCTTCAGGGTATTTAAAAAAAGGAGCTTGATAAATCTTCATTTATTGCTACCAGAATGCCTAAAGTCCCCTTCCTGTGTCCTGGGAAGCCATTGTGATAGAAACAACAGCTAAAGCAAAATGAAGCAGTGAAAAACTGGCCAGCAAAAAAGCACTTGGAGATTGAAGGAATAAGACTCAGAACTTTCAGCATAAGATATGAAGAACCTTGGAGGATGTCCTGTTTATCTTCACTGTGTGGAATTAATGGAATGCAAGTGGATGCAGTTAATAAGTGTATCTTAGGCAGCCCATGTATTCATAGATAAACTACTGGAAAAATGCATAGCCTGTTCCAGACAGCTGAAAGAACTGCAGGAAAACCTTAAGAATTCATCTAATGTCATTTACCACTTCCACTAGTTTTCCAATACTCTTCAGAAGGTAAGTCTAGTATCGGTGCTTCAGGCCACTTTTAAGGGAACAATTTCAATAAGCAATAGGAATAAATACTAGTTGGCTCCAGTGCAAGGAAAAGCACCTGCAAAAAGTCTATGGAATTCTGTCTTTTTTTATATCTGCAAAGCTCAGGAACTTTAATGCTCTCTGCAACATTGCTTTAAAAGTATTCCTCAGCATTAGAATCGTCAAATCTGTTTTATAAAATATGTTCCTTAGTTTGTTGTTGAAAAATCATTAAGAACAACAATATATTGATATATTATCCCTGTGAGTGCTGATCTTTTTAATTAATACATCTGACTGTAAACTGACAGTTACATTTGATTTTTATAATTCCGTGTGACAACTTGAAGACACTGTAACACATGAAGTGGAACTCTGGACCTAAAGGACATTGTAGAACTCCTTCAAATTCACAGCACCAATATTATCCAGAATAGCTGTGTGAAGTGTGAAAACAGGAAATAAAAATAATTTCCCACCATTGTATTTGATCTACACAATGTACCTAAAAATCCTTCTGACATAGTGGCACCAAAATTTTCATATATAAAGCACTAACTAGATGGCACTGGCATGAGTATTTACACAATTGGAAGGCTGTACTCAGCAAAGTTTTACAGATCACACTAGTAACTATGTAAAAGCAGAATGCACATGGAGAAGCCAAAAGCTGAAGATCAGTCCTAAAGCCATAAGCACTAACCTCCAAATAAGAGAGTGAAAGCTTGGTTTTTCTACCAAGCATATTATGTTACTCATCAGCTCTTTCAAATAATTCTTCTGGCCCTATTTAAAACCTGTCCTAGAGGCCAAAGCCAAATCAAACCTGTATATTCACAGAGACATCCTCCCAACAATCAGGGGTTTGTGGTGTGAGGGGATTTTTTTACTGGTTTTCTTTAGGTTTAGGTTGGGGTTTGGTGTTTTTGCTTATATGACAGTAGAAACCAGGAATCATCCGACCTGTTCAATTTTATCCAAAGACGTTAGTTTTCAAACCACTCCAACTTACACAAAAGGTGAAGAGTATTGTGCTTAGATGATAGAAGTAGAAGCAAATGTATTCTTCATAGAAATATGTGCAACTAAAAATTGAATATTGAGATGTAAACTAAGAAACTACAGGATAATTCTGAGGTCTACTCACAATCAAATGTTAACATAAATAAGGTAACAGAAGAAAATGTAGTGCAAGTTCTTTTCTCTATAGCCTACATTAAATGCTTTTCTCCTTCTAATTTATACAGAACACTGAAAGAACGTAGAAGTGGAGGGATAACCTTGACAAGTCTGCATGGAGGCAATCTCTACTTCCTCTACATGGTTAGTACACACCTGGAGAAGGGTACAGAACATGTTTAGGCAGAATGATTTCTTTGTAAAGCATCAAGCAAAAGAGTTCCAAATCTGTTTGAAGCCTTCCAGAGTAACTGGTGTAAATAATAACCTAGAAATTTGTTTGCCAAGTCTTGCAAAGAACACGCCTACCATAACATCTATGGACACATGCTGCTAAAATATCATCACTGCAATAATGCTGGAACTCCACGTCTTTGCAAAGTAGTGGTGTTTAGAAGTAACATGCTTGTAAAACCAGAGGGGACCTTAAGAATTAAAAGAAGCAAGGAGAGGTCTACTTCATAAAATACGGAATGCAGGTCCAAGTCGGAGGCATGATTTTAAAAAAATTCCTTAATTCAGGAAAGCACTGAGCAAGCTCACACACCTAGAACTGAAAACCTATGCTTTTATTTCATACCTTCTTTGCAGATTATCTGCAAATCTACAGCCCTCAATCTCATGGCAGCCTTTTAACATATTCTCTTATTAAATTATATACCTCAGACATCTCTGCAGAAAAGGAACAGCTGTCAGAAAGTACTGTTACTGCTCATTAGGATTGCAGCGAGAGAAGGGGAAAGGCTCAAGAAGACCAGTGAAAAGGCACCAGAATTTAGTGTACATAGATGTTGGACAGAAACTTTAACCATAGCTAGGATTATCTGTCTGTGCTATAAATGATGTGATCAAAATTTACCTGTTACCTCTACTTAAATACTCTCTTCCTCTTAAGGAATGAGAAATAACCACGTTGCCTCTGAAGAAATCAGAACGAAAAGTATGCCTGTTAAAAGAATGGAACCCTCTGCATGAAGATGCATGTTCTGAAATAACAGCCTCAAAGATTAAGCTTTGGAGAAAGATAAATGTATTCCTGATTCAGAAACACCTGTCTCTACCTAATTAGGAGCAGTAAAATGTCCTTCTATCCATCTCCATCGTTTAGGCTCAAGTGGAAAGTAAACAGTGTAATGCCATTGTGAATTGCAGCCTCTCTGAATATAAGACACCTATAGCAGCAGCCAAACAAAATCTTGTTTGGAGCATTAAGACAAAAATTGTAGACAAGCTGATACTTCTGTATTGTGAACACCTAGTTTAAAGACAAAAGGTTTTCCCCCTCTTGAAATACCCCAATCAGTACTTTTGGTACACATACCTCGAAGAATTCTCTCCTCATGGCAACGTAGAAAGTCCCAGATTCTAACAGTGCCGTCATCAGAGCATGTAGCAAATTTATTATCCGTGGGTGAGAAACTGTTACATGAAGACACACAGCAGGGGAAAGAAGTCAGCATTTAACAGATTATCTATGCTTCTCAGACAGGGCAAAATAATACTGTAAGGTATTATACACTGAAGGAGGCATTTGAACATAGGCACTTCTAAGTGAATACAGTGCCTGCCAAATGGTACTTCACCACAAGATATGAATTTAGCATAGGATTACTATTGCATTGCAGTCTCCTGTCAAATGGGGAAAAAATCTGTCATTTATTCTTAGCACCTTCCTATCTGTGACTGTACACAGTAGGGCCTTCTCTGCAGGATGAGAAGCAACATCAATATGGTTTGGTTACTGTCACCCTAGATTTTCATGTTTGGTAATACCACAAGAAAGTGACACTGCATAGAAGCACAGGAGAACAGTTCTTAGGAAAAAACTCTTCTTCAGCCACAGGTGCTTTTCAGCAGAGAAGCAAAAAATAAGGGAAAGCTGGTTACAAGAGAATTCTGCTTGGTTTAACTGTTGGAAAAAAACCAAACTTATATGAAACAAACATACCACTTTTAAGAGCAATTTGAAAACAATCCCGCTTATTACATCCCAACAACAACATGAAAAGAATCCTACAGACACATAAGCAGCTTCCAGATTCAGCAGTTATCATTGATTGATGAAAGTCACTGGAAAAGCAAGGAGTTATTTAACCATGTGAATAGGGCCAGAACACCTCCAACAACTGACAGGCACTCAACTTTCTTTTTGGTGCAGTGAAAGACCGCAAGGGTGCCCCTGTGAAATCCTAGATCTTTATGATCAAGAAAGGGTCTAAAGCAGTACAGAAATTCAGTGTATGGCCATGACAGTCAGACAGTAACTGAATCCAAAGCAAGCACTTCTCATAACCAAACTCTGGCAGAATATGCTGCACCCTACCAAGAAAAATGGTGACTTTAGTGGAAAGTGCGCTTGTGGCAGTGAACCTTTATCACCAAGGGCCAACACCTAAACCCAAAGAAACACTGTTTTAGCACCATTTGGGATCTGCAGCTTCTCTTCATGCTGACTTTAAAAACATTTACTAAAAACTATATGCATGTTTTCACTAGAAACACCCTTCATTTACATCTTACTGATAAGTATCACTTTAGATTTGATTTTTATATAGACATTTGCACAACTGAGGCATCAACACTGAACCAAGAAAATATCCTACAATCTTCTTTTCAATGGCTTTCTTACAGTTTCAAGCTTGAAGAACCCATTCAGTATTAACATTAGACTTCTGTATGTGGCAGTCTGCGTGGGTATTTAGTATTACTGGAAGTCTTGGCTTCACCAAGCCAAGCAGTTCTTCACTTTATTTAGTGTTTTATTATTTTGTGAGAACTATGCAGGTGTTTTATTTCTGAAGGCTTTATATTTTATTCAGTTAGATTATTAAAGACTGAATTCTTTATTTGGAATGAAATTGTTGTCTTACACAGTGCGTATAAAAAGGAATAACTGATACACATCGTCACCATAGAAAAATGAAAAGAATACCAGTGCAAAATGCGGCAGACAAATACATCTCTAACATATTGCAGAGGCGGATATTGGGACAACACTAATTCAGAAAGGTGCCAGCAAAACGGTGAGAATGTGGAAACAAAAGGAAATACTGTGTTTATGTGGTGCAGGAAGTTTCCCAGAATCTGACAGAACCCATGCATTTCTGCACCCAGAATACACTTAGAGAACAGTCTAATCATGGCAATAGGTACTACAGAAAATGGTATATTGTGTATAAACCTGGCCTCTCTAATCGCCTCCTTATGTGCCTGGAACATCTTGACGTTGTTCATGTTGGACTGCCAGTATTTCACATATCCCCCGTGGTCTGCTGTCAGCATCCACATATCATTGTGTGACCAAGTCATAGCCCTTACAGGGCTGTCGTGAGCCTGCAAATTCAGAAACAGAACTTCTAGCAAACACATTCAAATACTGTCTGATCCACACAAACACTGAAGTTACTAAAGTTCTGACTTAACAGCTGCAATGAGGAAATGAGATCAATGATGACCTAACTACATTCAAGATGTTGGGGGGAAAAAATCCCTTACTCTGTATACAATGGTCTTCTAAATAATAAGAGTATTCACACTTTGATCCCAAAGTGTTTATTTATTACTACAAATACTCATAGTACATTCCTGAGAACAGTTAATATAGCAGATGTAGGTGGAATGAGAAGCATTAAGTGAATTGCCTGTAGCCATGGCCTGACATGGGATCAGAGCAGAATAAAAGACTTCTAAGGTTCCCATCACCACTCAGACCACAGACCCATGATGAACAGGGTGAAGATGTGTTCCTAAAACATGCTCCAAGACCTCAAGGAAATACATACAAATCTTGACAGATTACTTTACCTGCAATATTGTTTCAAAATTGAAAGTCAGTCCATTCCATAAAGTGAACTCCCCACTAGATGCACCAGTGACCAAGCGTCTCCCTTCAGGAGTCCACTGCAAAAGAAACATTTAACTAAACTGTGCAAATATAACATTCAAATATTTCTTCACAATTCTCCAAATAAGCTTCTTCAGAGACTCTGTGGAAGCTACTAAATGACTTTCTAGATGCCAGAAGGCAAAAATGCAGAACTGTGCCAGAGGACTTTTGACTTTTGTAACAACAGGACAAAGCCAACTGTAAAAACAATGAAAAGCTCCAATTGTAAAGAAACAGTGTATTGGCACCAATACATTTCTAGCACACAATATCCACACTAAACAATACTTATGGCATCATGGAAAAGTTGTTAAAAGCTGCTATGAGACTCAAAGAGCACAGAGACCAAATTTCCTTTCTTTTGAGTCAAGATATGTCAGCTCTCAGAAATGTAATAAAGAAGGTAGAAATTGCACACCACACCCTGAGAGTAGGAACTCTCTTGTACTCTGACCTTACCATTTAGTTTTTTAAAGCTCTCCATAGAAAGACTGGAAACAGAAGCAGTCCATACACTGCACATGCTATTTTTCTTTAAAGATGCTTTAACTGCCATCTTGTTCAGTTAAGAATCAGTCTAATTTAAATTAAGACAACACAAGAAAGTAATTCCAGCACTGTACTCACCCTGACAACAAACACTGGGCATTTCACTTTATTAGTAGATGTCCGAACAAACTTTGTTGTCACAGCATTCATAGGGTTGTTCAGCATTCCTATAGGAGGGACCAGCTGTATAAGAAGAAAGAAAAGATTTACTAATGACATTTAAATCAGAAACTTCCCATTTTTGGAAAAGCAAGGTGTTATTTGCAGGGATACTACCAGAAGAAATTGGTAGAAGTGTTTCAAAGTTTGCATGATTTAACAACTCAAAGACCCAGAAACAGCATCTCCAAGAGCAGCTTTGCAACCTCAGTGCATTATGAAAGTTCTTACACACAGAAATTAAAAGCCTGTCCAACTTTAAGGTCCCTTCATTGCCATGGATTCCAACAGAACAAAATAATGTGAAGATACTCTTCCAAGAGTTAAGGCTCTTTGCAGATACCAAAATAACCTCAGCTGACATGCAGAATCCTTCCTATTTTCTGGACAAATTTTATTTGCACAACTTCATCAGTGAATAGGAAAATTTTACTTACATCATTATAATATCCTGCATCAGGCTGGATTGCTCGCATATCTCGTTGGTCTCTCTGCCATACTCTATTCTGGAAGGAAGAAAACAACTCCTAGTTCATAACAGTGTACTTCAATGTTAAATAACAGAAAATCAGAAAGACATACAGATCCTGTTTGGGAAATTCTAAACTGCTCCAAGGATTTTAGAATGAACTGTGTGAAGACTCTGCACTCAAGAAAAGGAGCATGTGGAATTTAGACTCGGTAAGAAAAGGAGTCAGGAATGTTTAAAGTGGTGATTTCACCAGATTGAAGCAACTCCAGGAAAGCAGCAGTCCTATGTAACAAGGAATATTATTGTGGTACTCTGCTGCCCAGTGTCACAGCTTTATATTCAGGACAAGAATTTACACCATTAGCAGCTATGCTGATGAACTCCCCATGAAATCTACACAGCAGCACGAGCTACAGAAGGACCTTCTGCAGTGCCAGCATGAAGACAACATTTTCAAATGGCTGAAACTTAGAAGACCAAGAGATTACAAGGCCTTCAATTAGTTAAATTTTGTGAGTTGTCAAAGAAAACATTTTCAAAAATACTCCTCATTAATTTAGTATTAAATTACTTATTTCTGCTTTGTACCATAGACCCTGTGAATTTGGATTTGTGCACATATTGGAACCAAGTTACAATTCTAGGTAAAACAATCCCAGCATGCACCACAGCAGTTTGCTACAACTTGCAAGTTACACATCTTCTTGGTTAGTTTTTTTCCCTAGAACCCCATTAAATTAAATCAGTAGTACTGAAGCCAGCAGATGGAGATCTGAATTTTTTTTCGGTATGGTGTCACTGTTTTAATAAACAGAATTTTGAGGGTGCTTATTCCTGCCACAGCAAAAAGGCCCTGTAAAATTTTTTTTTAGGATAGTCTACTATTAATGGAATCTCTTTTTGGGGCATTCCTAAAACAGAAGAATATGATGTTTGAAAGGATCTTAGAAGATGACAGATTAGTTATTAAGAAAACCTAACTGGTAACATCCAGGACTCATAGAGTCAAACCTCTCAAATTGTGTATCTTAAGTAATGCATTCCATTAGGTGAATTAAATAAGCATTTTTACAGAAACATTTCTTCAATAAAACCTAACACTTAAGTTTTTCACTAATTCTTAACTGTATGGGAATGACCTTCAGAGGTCACTCTGCAAGCTGAAGAGCTATTTAGTAAACTTATGAGAAAACATTTTTAGCGCTCTGATTTTGGAGGGGAAGGGGTAATGGTTCATCTCCCACTTTGAGAAATTTCTTTTTCAAAACAAAAATAAGAATGACCACATTATTTATAATAACTTTTTTCATCAAAACTCAGAACTTTTTTCATCAAAACACAGGACAGTTAACTGCATATCAACTTGGAATTTCAAGACAAAACACGAAAGTTGGTATTTACACAAAATACACAACACATGCAGCTTTACTGCCAACACCCAACCTCCCCTTTTTATTCACAACATACCAAATTTACCAACATTTTTAATTTTGGTCAAAAACACAGCAGTAGATTTTCCAGTATTCCAGAAACCGAAAGGCACAATCCCAAATATCAGGAAGAAAAAAAAAAAAATAAAAATTTTTAAACAAAATCAGAAAATTCATTTACTGACCTCCAAATATTTGATTACAGAAGGATTGTAGTCTATGGTTTTTCTGTTGACAGCTTTTCTCATGCGTTTCCCATCGAAGGTGAGCTGCTGCATTGCCTGCTGCTGGGCAAAGTCAGGCCTTTTGTAGAAGAGCTGCCGTGGTGCCTGGTGCTGGAACCGAGGCATGTGGAAGAAGCGGGGCGGGGAGCCGATTTCTGTGGCCATGGCTGCGTCCTGGTGAAAGGCTGCAGAGAGTGAAACACTGCCTGATCACACAATAATGACAAAAATCCCACTTCAGCAGCTCCTCCCTAAGCTTAGGTGTACCAAGATGAGTAACAGCTTCAGAAATTATCATTTCTAGGCAAAAAAAAAATTGAAGACTATTCTGAATAATTATTATTTTTCCCCCATGCCATGTAGCACCAACATCAAGGCAGGTAAATACTTTTGTTCTCTATTAGGAGGAATTCTGTATTGAAATACATCACTATTACCATCCCTAAACTAAAATTGTGCAAGAAAAGAATGTCCTCATAAAACAGTACAAAAAATGCAAGAAATTGCAAGAACCTTCAACAGAAGATATTTCAGATTCATTATAAAAAACAGTAAACACCACATTAATCACAAATTAATTTAGCTACGTTGACTCAGTATCTTATTCTATGACCTAAAAAATAGGATTATGCTCCTTTCACACAAGTTCCTATAAGAAGTCCACACATCATGCTCTACCTGTAGGAATATTTTCAATTCTGTGACTGTAAAATAAATTAAGTACACATTTACCAAGGTTTAGTAAATATAACTAAGACTCACAGAGAAAGTTAAGAAAATGGGAGGGGCAGGGAGAAAATTTTAATATTCAGAATATTTCTGACAGAGGGAAATGAGTGTAAAACCTCATTTTTCAGTCTAAGAAATCCTTCAATGGTGAGATCACAGCAATTCCTTGAGAAAAGAAAACTACAATATATACAATCTTTAAAGTATATACTAACTTCAGACCAAGCACTGACATATTCTGAAGCGATGAAAGCTCAAACTTCCTTTGGAACATTTTCTCCCCCACACACTAAACTCAATTTGGAAAACATTTTAACCAAAAGAAACTAGCACTGTCATCACAGGAATTCAAAAATGCCCAGAAGCTCTCCTTTGCAGAAGGAGTTAAGTGTTTACACAGAAGCAAAGTGCCTGTAATAAAAAAAAAAAAGGAAACAGCAGGTTTCTTTTAAAAAAAGACCACATTATCTGCTTGTAAATTCATGAATGTACTTTCCTAAGTAGTTAAAATACTTCTGTCCTCAATTTGAAAGAGCTGAAAAGTCGTTTCACAGCCAATTTTAAAATTTTATCTTGTTTTCCAGAGTAGTGTCCAAAAACACTTCCCTTTTTAAGGAGTAAAATAAAGCTAAGATAGAAATGTTAGATATAAGAGACTGCTTAAAAGCAGCACAGAGTTTGATTCCTTTTAAGAGGTTCCTTCCAACCACTAGGAGCAGGCTGCCCTTTAAGTAAGTATCAGTTTGTTGGCACAGAGCAGTGACCAGCTCTGCAAACTCAGGACTTACATTCTCCTTTCCATGCTAAGTGTGACAGCCAGCTATAAAACAAGCAACCTACAAGGAGCTACACAAACAACTCCCATCCTAAAGCCATCAAAGTATTCTCCATTCAAGACAAACAAATTCAAACTGGATTGGCACATTTCCTTAAATAGGGGAAGGAAATTTAATACCTTTGGCAGGTGTAGCATCTTATTAGATCATCTTGGAATCTGGAATGAAGGGGGGGAAGACAGGGAACAGCTTTTACAAACCAAACTTTCATCTGGTGGGTGGAAGGCTCATTTGCCTGAAAGCTGCCCCATTCCAGGCATCCAGGTGGTCTCATCAAACCCCACATTTGTCTGATTGTCTCCAACCACTCCCAATCCAGATCACCACTGGAACACACAGCTACTACAACATTCAGGTTGCCTGAAACAAGGTATCCAAACTTTTTTTCACAGGAATGACTTCAAGTCCCCCTCACATGATCCTGAATTCTCTTAAAACTTGGCAGGAGATACCAGCTTTGTTGTAAAGAAGGTTCCAAGCATTAAATATCAAAGGTAACATTTTATTGTTAGATGTTAATATCAAAAAATAGGAAGTAGCTACTTCAAACAAGAAGAACAAGCTGGCATTAACATACAAACCCGTTAAGTCTCCTAAATGTAGCTATTCAATAGTCAAATGAAAAAACCCTACAAAAACAAAGAACCCAAAAACCCCACAAAATCCAACAACACAACAGAGGAAGCCCCAGAAACCCAGATTAAAATTTCCAGTACTACTCATTCTCAAGCCTGAAGTCTGACACTCCCTTACACCAAGCAGTGCTCTAAACCAGAGGGAAGAAGGTATTATTTTCAAAACCACACATCTATACTCTCAAACAGGCAATGCAAAAATAAATGTCAAGAACTGAGACAAAGAATGTGGACAAAGATCTAAGCTGGGGCCTTCAAAAAATTTGATCAGCTATATTTGCACAAAAATATTACATCCCAAAAAGCACTTTTTAGGGAAACACTGCAAAGCAGCAAGTTAATACTTTGTTTTCATGTTCCAGGAAAAAAAAAAAACTGCCAAAGAAATTTTCTGCATTACTCCGCTGGTAAATACAGCATTAGAGTGTCATATGGGTCAATTCAGACTGCAATAGTTTTAAGTGAGTCCAACCAGTGTCTAAGCTTAAATTAGCATAAACAAGCTTCACTGAAGGTGCAATCCAGATCAGCAAAAAGTAGGACCAAAGGCATAAAGATGTTAATGATAACTCTGCATGCCTACAGATCCTTCCACACTCATGATTCTGACAAGACAGTAAGTCTTGTCAGTAAGACACCACAACTACAACAACATGACCAGGCAGATGACACAGAATGAGAAAAATTAAGGATTTATATGAAAAGCATTGCTTTTCCAGCTGCTTAGGAGCATTTTCTTCTAAAAATTGCTTCAAATATTATGTTTTATCCACATAATAGCCTCATCATGTCATTGTCCACATGTCAGTATATAACCTATGAACAGATATATCAAAAATGTGTGTACATACACACATTAGTGCATATACACACCAAGTGAAGCTTCCAAACAAAGCAGATGAAAGAAAGAAATGGTTTTGGCACATAATTATCACATGAAACCAGAGAAGTTTTTTCCAAAGACCTCTATTTGAGTCAGAAAAATATATCCATTTTATAGTTATCAGTATCCTCCTTGGTCTTTTGTTGGGACAAACCAAAACCTCAGCAGGCTCTCCTTAACATCTTTTTTATCAACCACAATGTCAGAATTCAGCATGTATATTAGCTAAAGCTCCTTTTGTACTGGCAGTGTGAGCAGAAACATGCAAACAAATATTAGAGGACACTGTGCAATGCAGTGTAGTAACATCCAATTTCCTATTTTAAGCAAAGTACCAAACTTTTTCTTTATTTTAGAGTTCATCAACAGGAGTTTAAATGGAAGAAACCGTTTTTTTCTTAATTCACACAATTAGAGCCAACAGCAAAATTTGTTTCCAAAATCTAGCATAAGTCATCTCTCATTTTATTGTTTCTGGACAGTAATGTTACCAACCAATTGCATTTTCTTCTAGTTCATGATAGCATTAGCATAATGTGAACTAAGTTCATTTTCGTATTCCATTCTTCCATGTACCCTTATCAGTGTTTCAGTCCAGTCCCCATGAACACCCCTTTCAAAGTCTCATGCATTTTGGGGCATAAATGTATTTGGGAATATGGAGTCTACAGAGCAATTCTTCCACTCCTCCCCAGTAGGGCCATGAGGATGCCAGGTCTATTAATGCCATCAAGCAATCAGAGGGATGCTACTGCAGAACAGATTTAAAAATGGAAAGAACACTCAAAAATCTTACCCCCAGGACAGCATGAAGTAAAGGCAGATGGGTTTGGGCACTTTCTTTGCATTTTAAAACGTGCAAAAAGTCACATACGTTCTTAGCCAATTACAGAAAGTGGTTACCACTGAATTAATGAACCCAAATAGGGCTACAAAGGTAATACTGGCACTTAATGTAGTAGCATTATTACTTTATCATCTTACTTGGATTTGGTTGTTTCTTTCATATAAAAATGAACGTTGTATTAAGTTTTGAGAATTGACAGATTGTGAGTTCAATCATGCAACCAAAGCATTTCACACACAACTTCACTAAATCAAAATAATTAGGCTACTCAAACCAAACTAAAACCATCAAACTGGTAAATCTTGGAGAAAAAGTCATAGTTAATATTAAATATGTCACTACTTATAGGTAGCTCAATGGTACAAGAAAAAAAACTGCTTTATGTATAATTTGACATAGTTCATACAGTTTATGCAAAAAATAAAGCTCATCATTAAAGAGATTCAGTTAACTGAACTAAAACATCCTTGCCTATTTAATAGGTACTTTTAATTGAAGGTAAAGAAACCTGAGTGGAATACAGTGAGTTAGAAAACTGATTATGTCAAAAGGAAAGTATGTTTCCAAATGGCAGCAACGAAGGTTATGCTGCAGAGTGCAAGCAGCAGTTTCTTTGCAAACCCTACACTGTTCAATAAACACAACACACTGAAGCTTAAGAGACATTGCCTGAAATGGCTGAAACAGCAAAGGAAAATGAGTGCTAAAACTTTCCTGACTGCATCTATATAATATTTCTTTAAATGTGTATTAGTTCCACTATATAGCACACATAGACTCTAAAACAACACTTTTAGAGTGTAACAGAAACAGTGAGAATTTATAGTAGTTATTTTCAGTGCAACAGCTCACAGGAGTTCAGAACATGGTTTGGGACACTCAGTGAAAAACACAGGGTTGGAGAAGAACCATCTCAGCTTCCCAAGGCCTAAGAATAAGATAAGAACACCACTATGCAAAGGCTCCTCACCAAGTTTGTTGTTCAATACATCTTTCTTTGGCTAGCAAAGCACTTTTACTTCTACAATGTATAAATAATTAACTTTGTTTTAAAAACTCCTACAGTCAATAGTCATCCCTGAGAAAATCTCTGTGTTTTTTAATTTGTGTATTAAGAAATCTCCAAGTACATCTGAATAAACACACTTGTTCTGAAAAACAATCATATCAAATACAATTTAATGTTATTCCTTTCCCTCTTTTACAGAGTATCAACACTCAATATCTGCATTCCAAAAGATCTGCCTTTCTTTTGTCCTTAGGGAGAATGTGCAGCTCTGTTCTGGAGACCAGCAGTGGATCCTTCCATGGGTTCCCTTTCCTTAGGAAAGCTCTTTCTTGGTTTCCCTCATCCAGCCTCTTTCCAAATTTTTTCCACCTTCAGCAACTATGTTTCAGAAAATAAAATTTTAAAAAAAGGAAATAAACATGCATGTACACACACACACACACAATTTCTCTATTAGACAGAAACAGAGCCAGCCTTCCTGATTAAAGATTGAGGAGAATGACAGACAAGTTCTTGCAAACATAAAATTTCCAGGCAGGAGGTTACACAGAAAAAAGAAAGAAAGGATTCTTCATTTCTGCAAACCATTTAAGTAAGCCATCTTCCGAATATTTTAAACTGAATGAGAAAGACCTAAAATAATTTCTCTTTTAAACAGATAATGAACCTGAGCAAAAGATTTGTTTTCAATCCGGGTTTTCTACATCTCCCTTGCTTCACTCAGAGGTAGGAATGGAGCAAGAGAGCTGCAAGTATGCTTAAAACCTGCAAAAGCATCAGAAAATCCCATTACCAAAGCCACTGGAAAACCAGCACTAGCAGCAGCAGGCTTCTACCAGATTTTCCTGAAGATACACTTGAAATCTGCCAAAACTAATTTGCATGTCTGCCAATGAATTAATCTCTCACAGAGATGAGATTTGGTTTCTGTTCCATTCAGATGTCATCATATTTTTAAAGAAAAGATTAATCTTACATTTACTTCACTATACATAAGGTAAATCCACTCAGAAAACACCGACGAAAATATGAAAAAAACCCCACTATGCCAAATTGTAGATGTAGTGAAAAAAGATTATCTGACCAATTCCCCAAATTGCTTTGTGTTCCAATTTCCTACTTCACTGGAAAAACATTTCATCAGATTCAAAAAACAACACTACACAATGTCTGAAAATTATACATCTTTGTAAGACAAAAAAAAAATCAGAAATCTCAAGTAATTTTAAGTACTTTTCTTATTATATGTAGGTTGTATCATTCTTATTTCAGAACAGATTTGAGACAGATTAAGCTGTTTCATTAGAATATAATGGTATCTTTCCCACTGATTATGAAAGAGAATTTGTGTATTAAGCAGGATCACAAAATTAGTTAAAAAAACTAGATTCAATAATGAAGTACAAAGTTGCTCAACTTTTTAGTCAAAAGCAGACCTGTAACAGTAAAAAAAAAAGTTAAGGTTTTTCACCTTTGAATATTTAAAAATCTTTTTCCCACTTTTGAATTATGTAAGTACTGCAGCATGCATTTTTGTGCATTTTTACATGCATATCTCAAAAGATTTTCTATGAGGCATGCAGATGTGAGCACAGGAAGTTTAAACTTAAAACCAAAACCATTCTTCCAGTTTGAAACTCCTTAGCTATCTACAGGTGCTGGAGGTCCATAATACAGCAAATCAACAAACTCAAGGCAGAAACACTGCTGCATTATACAACACTGCTATTATGCAACATCCCTATTCTCTGCAGCCAGCACACTTTCCCTGGGCTCTATTCTGAACACACATCTGCTACAATTCTGTACTGTCTTCTATTTGTGAACCAGACTTTCCTAGAAATGGGGTTTAAATTCTGACAATCAAATCAAGGGAAAGAATTTAGCAGCTTTCCCCATTCCAGTCATTGTGTTCCAATAGAAAATGTAAAAAATAAAATAAAAATCTCGTTTTTCATTAAAATTGCAGAAATGTACTTCAATTGATAATTGTCTAAGTCACAATAAACTACTCTGCCCAAAAGGCTCACAGATCTGTTCTGTTTTGGAAATACTCTAAAGCTTTTTGTTTTATGCACAATCCAGAATCTACTACACTGGCATGATCAAAAACCTAAAATGCAGAAGCGCTTTTTTCCAATTTAACTTCAGTTCTGTGCTTTCACAATGCCCAGTTTCACCACAAAGTTCAATCCTTTGGATTTTCAACAGAACCCAAACATATACACAATCTGCATGGAGTCCAAAAGGACAGAACACACAACATGGCTATGATGTTGATGCAGATTTGGATTTAAGAGATTTACTCTCTGCACAAAAAGGAGGGCTGATATTTGATTGACAAAAAGGTCCTACACCTTTAAGTTTCATATAAAAACACACAATGTTCAAGAACTTCTGAAACAGGAGAGCAAACTTACAGACAAATGGAGCTACCTAAAATCCCAAGGGAGAACACCTACAAACAGCCAGTCTGAGAGTCTCAGTTACAGCCTGGGAGACAAGCTTCAACACTCAGGCCTGCTTAGCTGCAAGTTACACACACCTAACACCTTCTTTAAAAATTTCCTTCGACTTTTGGATTTTTAGTACTCAACAAATACCTTATAATCAAATCACAAACTTTCTTTATTTTATGCTCAAGATGAACCAAACTCATTCCAAAGCAGACATATCTACAAGAGATCATATTCTTACAAAAACCTCATAAAAAACATGCCTCAAAATATTTCATTTCATAGGATTCAGAGTGCTCCTGCTTTACCTCTCTGGCAACAGTGTAGAAAACTGGTTTAATGAGTGGAACAGCCTGGAATCACTGCCTTTTTGCACCTCACAAAAGCAACTTCTGTGAGCTGAAGTTCCTTGAGCTGTACTTCAAAACAACATGGAAGCAACCACATGTACCACGAGGACACAAGACAGGCTGCACCCCAGCTAGAATTCAGACAGGATTTGGTCTGCTGCCATGATTTTACCACTTGGATACCTTAGTTTTACCTTATAGTTTACTCACAGTATTTTTTTTTAATAGAACATTCTTCCACCCTCTAAACTTTCCAAATACCTCTTTACTTCAACTGCTGCTTAGTACTTCTCAAAATCTGCATTACAACCTAAACTGTCTTTAATTGTGAGTCCCTGTGATAACAGAAAATCATCTTAACTAGTTGAAGACTCACAGCTTGATTTTCATGCTGAAGTGATTATTGATGCTGCCTTACCCTTGAATCTGCTACTTTGTCAAGAAACAAAACTTTTGGACTGACGTTTAAAACACAAACATGCCATGACAAATACTAAAAAAATGACGTATGAAAAGTAGTTTAAAAGAAAAAATTAAAGCCTGTCATCTTTGGTAATCCTAAATATCAAGACACTCTTCAGCTGGGTTATATTATCAAAACTAAGTGAACAGAAAAGTCATAGATGAATCTGTGTGAGATGCTCCTCCCAGTTTCATTCAATATGCAGTTGGCCTTCCTTGTGAGGAGAATGTGGCTGTTTCCTGTTCATTTGGCACTGACTGAAGCTCTCTGGGTCTCTTCTGTGAGCAGCCAGCATTCTGCAGCTCATACAAATCCATGAGGAACTCCACAGGTCTCCTCTCCTGGCTGATTTCCAGATGTTTCCTTCCTCAAGTCCCTCTTGACTCAAATACTAGTGTTAGGTACGTGAAAAGAAATTCTCCAAAAAAACTCTTCAAAGGACTTTGTTATCAGTGGAAGGGAAAAGGACTAGAAGATAGGACTATGGCAGCTTGCAGGGCAAAAGTTAATCAGGGAAGTATAGCAAACTGTCTTTGCTTCAGGAACAACCTCCTGAAATTCTGATGATGAAAAAAACAAAGTTCATATAATTTAGCAACAGTTTAATTCTCATCACTCTCACTATGGAAAAGAAACATACATTTTAATATGCTAAACACAGTTGAGTATCTGAGACCCTAAGAGTTGCAAATTCAATGCTGACACCAAAGCCTTTTTAGTAAAATTTGGGAATTAGTAAGAGTTGTAACTTGTTACAAAGATTTACCTTTCACAACCTTTATCAGTTAAACGATTAACAAACATATCCAGAACTCTTGCAGTATTTGCTTTTGCATGGAAGAGAAGTAGCAAACATAAAAGAATTAAGAAAATCTTTACTTCCATGAGCCCAGGAAAGGTCACTCCCTGCCTCTCTCTTCCCCCTTGAATGTTACTCAGGTCCACCATCTGACAAAGCAAGGCTGTTTTCCATACCACTTTCTAGGTCAAATAAAGGCAGAAGAGTGTCTTAAGTTTCTATAATTACACAACTGAAGCCTGGAAGGGGTAGCAGGGAGCAGGATTATAGTGCTATCAGGTATGATCATGTGACAAAAATGTGCCTTTATATGGTGATAAGTGTAAGATGGTTAAAAAAATCAACTAAAAGCAATGTTTTTCAGCAGTTATTAAATGTATTTCGAAGGTACTTTTTCTACTTCTCTCTCCAAAAAGAGATTTTATACTTCAGTAGAAGCTCCAAGATAAAAGAATTCCTTATTTTGCTGTATATTTTAATGTTAAAATCCATTCACCACTGATGTCCATACCCTAACCTCTCCATCCAGAGATGGAGGCTTTGTACAACACAGCCCTCATCTTCTGAGCATCTCAAGCTTATTTACAGAGCTCATGTACTCAATGTAAGAAAAGAAGAGACTAAACAACTATACATGCACACTGCAGAATAAATGGCCTATAACATGCTACACTACAATATTTCCATCATAATACCCAAGAAGATTTTTAGAGGGATTTTTTTATTCTCTTTTCATAAAAAAGGTGTAGCAGATGCACACATACCTACCCACGACAGAAATTAATATTATCTGCCCCAACAGCAGGGTAGCTAAATTAGTAACTATGTTTGTAGAAAAATATGCAAATTAATACCTACAGTTGTTATGCCCAGGCTTAGCTATGGAAGAGACATCATTAAGCAAAAGTAATGGAATTGCAGCAAATAATTTAAATATTATTGCATCACTCAGTGCTGCTCAACAAGCCTGATGAACCCTGCTAATTATCAAGGCTCCCCATTTTTGTCTTACTGTGGAAGCCACAGAGTTAAAAACAAAAAAAAACTCCAACAATAAATCTGATCAAGCACCTGCTAAATTAAGGAAACAGTCCAAGAAAAGAGCACTTCTAAAAGTATTTTGATCAAATGAAGTTCTGATTGCAGATTATTTATGTGAAGATGTTCAGAACTGTAGCTTCTCGCTATCTACTTCAGTTAAGATCTGGAAGTCTGGCATATATGCAAAATAATCTGCTACAGTTTGGTGTGGAGGATTAACAGATAACCCCTGTTTGCTGGTGGTTAGGCTAGAAACTGTTCAATCCCATCAGGAACAAACTTAAAATAGGAAAAAATAAAAAGAGAGCTGTTTACTGTAGTTTCAAACTCACAGTGTATAAAACTATAGGTATCACTTGAGCAGTCCTAAGTTTTTCAGAAATTTATGCCTATTTTCAAACATAACCAACAGATATATTTCTTCCATAACAAGAAACTTTCTATACTGGAACACTTTCTAAACTGATGAGTGATGTATACACATCTCATACAACTGGAAATGAATCATAAAAACACTTTCTTTTAACTGGAATCACAGAGCTAGTTTTTTCCAGGAATATGTTTTCTCATCTTGGCTTTTGGATTATGAGGCATGCAAATGCCTATATATGGTTATGAAGAGATATGCATAGATACAGACATATATATATATATATATAGATCTATATACACACTGCTAAAAAACCACATTTAAATTCTTTAGTAAACAGCCTTTGCTTTTACCATTTCGTAGTGTTCAATAAAAGCATGTGATCATCCTCTTTATGAATACATTTCTCAGCAAAGGAAAGTCAAGCTCACACAAAGTCTTTCAAGGAGAGCACATCACCACTGAGATTCAATTTTAAAAGCTGGAGTTTTCCAAAAGTCTAAAATCTCTTGGCATTTCTTTCCAACTTCATATCTCCTGCCTCCAGAATATCAGCAAGCTTTCTTGTCAAAAGCAGCACTTGCATCACCAGTTCTAGATCAGTATTTTCATCTTACTACTCAGAAAGCTTGGCAGTTGTAGCTTATATTAGTCAGGAGTCTACAAAGATATTACTAGAAATAGCTGCTTCACTTATTAGGTTTAGATTTGCTAAGGAAACCAAAATATTTGCATCCATCCATAGAAAAAGACTGCAAAATATGGTTAGATGACTGATTCCAGTATGACTTTAGCTCCAAACTAATTGAGAAACAGTGCAAACATTGCAGAATAAACATACTCATTCAGTCTGCACAATCCCCAATTTTTCTTGTGCTAGAATCATAACATTTCACCAGTCTCTTCAAAGAGGTGCAATGGTTTGCTTACAAAATGGCCTAATAGGGAGAAATTTGCAAAGGTAAGTGGTGATTTTTATTGGGATGGGGGAAGGAAGAAAATGGTAGAGTTGTAGCTGCTTCCTGTGACCACACAATTTAAGTGCAGCAATAGCTTCTGAGGGAACTTCAGCACTAAATTGCTGAGATGACCCAAATCCAAACTAAAACTGCTGAGACCAAAACCAAAGCAGCTTGACCCCAACTCTGTGTTCCCTCCCAGGACCCTCCTTCAAGCCAACATGAACATCTGATGACCACACTGGACATGCACCTAAAAAACTGCTCAGTGTTATGAGACTATTTTAATTAACATTGGTCAAAACTCAGAGCAGCCTGTCAGGCAACTGACTCCTGAGAATTCCAGGGAATGACTCCACTGACCCAGGAGGAAAAGCAAAGCATCAGAAGCAGAGGAAGTTACCACTCAGCAACACCATGGAGATTACTACACAGATCCACAAACTTCAGGCTGTAAATCCAGCACTTCCATTAGCTGGAGCTGTGCTGCTGCTTAACCAGCTCAAAGTGCTGCTGCTATCACACACAAAACTGCAGATGAATACTTCTATACCCACAGTAAATAAAACACACACATCACTGTGCTGCCATGAACACAAACTATACCAAACCCTAAACTACAAAAGACTGTTTGTTATCCAGCCTCTGGCCTCTTTCAAAAAACGACACATTTATATATTCTTTTGTATAGTGTTTCTTTTGGATTTGGGATAATGATTTAAAAGAATCCTCAAATGCTTAAACTGCATAAACATGGATTAATTCACAGATCCCTGTGTTCATACTGAATTATATAAAATATTATTCTAAAGAACTGATCAGTGCCAACAAATCTATGGTTCTAGTGGCAAAACTGCTTTTGGCCTATCCAGCCAGACTGCTGAACTTCATGGCATTCACTTTGGGTAAAGTCACAGGTGAGAGACTAAGAGCCACCTTAATTCCAAGCTTTGTGACCAACCGCTTTGGATTTAAACTTGGTATTGTCGACATGACCACAATTTTGGGGATGTATTTTCAGAAGAGTTGATCTGTCAGGTCAGAGCAGTGCATGCTGCCTCTCAACATGCCCACCATCACCCAGTGCATCCAAAGTCAGTGCACTGGCAGAGACAGGGATTTGCCATCACCTCCTCTTTCCCACCTCAGTGGTTCTAGAACCTGTGTTTAACATCCAGGCCAAAACAGAAAAGTGAACCAAACTAAACACAAACATCCTATTTCTGCTCAGAGAAACAGTCCCCCTGTACAGCCACCTGCACACTGCATCAACTTCTGGACAAGCAGAAGCATACTATAATTTTAATTATTTAAAGGGACTAAAATTCCAGTTTAATAACATTTACAACTACACTGATAATCTTTTCAAAGGTTCAAAAGTTAACAGAATTTCTTTTTTTGAACCAGTATACTTCATTATAGTGATGACTAATTAAATAGCACCAAAGAGCTCATATGGCATGTTATTGTTCTTTGCATCAAAATCAACTAAAAAAGTGAACAGAAAATTGCAAGTGTTCAGATTTAACAACAGTGTATGGAAAAAAATCCTATTTAAAGGAAAAATGAAGATAAAGTTCTAACTCTTCTACTGATAGAAAAAAATGTACCAGGGTTACTTAATGCAATATATAAGAGAGGAAGAAATGCCTTCATTTGTGTCTAAAGAATGTGAAAAATAACACATACTTTTTTATATTCTATCTACATGTGTAAGAACACTTACATGTAATTGTCTGAAACAACATAAGCTTTATCAGGTTTAGACAACAGTGATGTTCAATACTGTAGAGTGTTTTTCCTTCTACTGGTGAGAGAAAATGTGATATAAGCCACAATTAGTGCAAGTGCTTAGAACAGAACCCCAGCTTTGGTGTAGAGGCAGAGCAGGAGCACTATCAGTTAAGGGAGTTTCCAGAGCACTGAGTACCTTGGTCTGCAGCATACCTCACACACAGAGTGTGCTGTGCAGATGGAGCCCAAGCACAGCCCAGCCCAAAGCAGGACCTGCAATCACTGCAAACAGACAGCCTGGACAGCACACGTGCAGCACAAGTGCCACTGCCACACCAGAGGAACCAGCTTGCTGCCTTCCTGCTAAACACACACTTCCATCTCCATTTCACATTTCACAACAGCATGGCTGTGACCAGTACAGCCAGCCTAAGGATAGAGAGCAGGTTGAACCAGAAGTGACATTATGAAATGCTGAGTAGCTTTCTTAAATACCAGTGAGCAAGAACAGATTGCTGGGAAGTTTAGCACCATTTGGAAAATACGGGACCATGGATGCTCCACACTGAAGTAAAATTACTAGCAAAACAGAAATCAAAACCAGTTAGTTATCAAAAACTCTACTTCTCTGCTCTTACCCTCAGATATTTTCTATGATAACAAGCAAAAAACAAGGTTATCTTAATGTTTTAATCTCTTGAAAGACCCTCAGTACATCTCCTCCCTAGCACCAAGCTCCAACATCGTTCAGTTTCTGTGTTAACTACACCTACCAGGCCAGCATACCTGGACATTTACTTACAATAACATAACAATTCAGTATCAGGAATGCAAACATGGCAAATAAAGAACAAATTCTGTAAAATTCATGAACATCCTGCAGATAGCTTCTGGCTTTTCTCACAAGTAGTTTTCTAAATTACAACCTCTATCCAAGTAAGGCCAAAATAATTTTCATTTCCAATGTTACTGAACCAGCTCTTGAAATTCCCCAGATACCTGGCTAGCAGATGCACAAAATGAAGTATTTTGCAGGGAATCAATCATCCCAGTACAAATTTAAACTATATTTTTTCCACATGGCTACTCAGCCTAATGTCTTCTCCATGACTGTTTTTTTCAGGTGAGTCAGAAGACTCCTCTGCTAGGGATGGGAACAAAACAGGAAACTTTTTATCCCCTCCTCAGATCAAGGTCTCTGCTGCAGCAAAAGAAGGTATTCCTAGTACCTCTATCTCAAGCACAGTTCAGGAGTACTAAGCTTTTACTTCCTGTGCTGATATCACAAATGCAAAACTGATGAGAATTTTTCAATTGCAACAGTCCAGTATTTATTCCCCCAAGGGTTCAAAGGAAGACCAACACTTCAGGCAACAGGGAACAGTGGCCACTGTTTGTAGGGACTGATATTTAAGTCAAAAGGTTTTAGCAGCTCTACGAATAGTTACTTACACCTAACATTCTCTGCAGCTCTAAGGTTTTTTCTCCCCCTAATCTTTCAATACTTACATCTATTTTTAGTATCCACATCTTTAGATCTTCTCATTAGAACTATTACAACACAACTAAACAAGATGTTAAGAATCAGATTTTTGAAACATGTCTAATAACTACATATTCTCAGAGTAAGATGATGGCAGAACATTGCAGCAAACCACTGAGAAGTAAATGTCAGTTTACTTGAAAAAGAACTTAGGAGCAGGGAACCCTGAAGTATTTTGGCACAATACTTGTTGCATACTATAAACTCTCTGACAAGCAATATTGCCTCTCTTAAAGGAAGGACAGAGCATAAGTGTATAGTAAAAGTTAGAGCACTGAATTATGCATAAAAGAATAAAAATATGCTGCAAGGATGAGGGACTATTGCCTACACAGAAAAAGATTCCCAAATAGTATCCACAAACTGCAGGCATGGATACAATGAGGTACAAGATTTGTAGAGCACAGAATTACTTACCTACAACAACTTTGTCAGATAAATGAGTTCATGCAACTGCTAATATTAAAAAATCCTGTATTTCAGACTGTACAGCTATTTACTCCTAACAAAGAAGTTCCTAACAGTTAGCATGAAAGACATAACATAGACCTCTAAGAAGAGAGGAAGTTTAATTAGTTCTCTCCAAGGGAAAAACGCTGAGCTATTTTTTTCAAGTTGAACATGTCCCCTAGGTTTGCTACCCATGCACAGGCTGGTGAGTCTCAGTCAGTGGAACGTGACACCACATGATCGTCAGCCCCTCCACCATGCCAGCACAAGCAAGTGTCTGCTGCACACTGTGTGTTATTACATTGCAGGGAACATAGTCTAACAACAGTGTTGTTCTACGGTGTAGCGTTATACAGTACCAAACGCAAGTAACAGCCCTCTCGGTATCCATAAGAAAACCGAAAGCAATGGTTTCCCATCCTTTTACCGATGTTTATACAGCCATACAGAAATAAGACCCTTCTTTACTGGCAAATGCAGTTATATCATTCGGCATCTGAGAAGCTTGAATTAAATACTACGTATGCGGTTTTTTATTCTCTCTCCTTAATACACAGAGGATTACCCTTATGAAGGACCACAGCAGTAAAAAATTTGAGGTATCTAACACGGTCCGTAATGGCAAGAGCTCCCCAGCCCTATCTTCAAAGGGCCCAAAACTATATCCACTCGGAACCAAGGTGAAGGGAGGAATAATATTAAAAAATAATAAAATTAAAAGAAGTAGAAAAAAACAGGACTGAGAGACTCGGGCGAAGTCACCAACAGACACCTGTGCAGTAAAGAGGACCAGGGCCGCGCCGTCCGCTTCCAGGCCTGGCCCTGGAGCAGACCCCACCACGGGCCCCGGCTACGGTGCTGGGCCCTATCTCGGCCCTCGCCGCTCCCCAGGGTGCCCCGGCCCGGGGAATCCCCTCTTCCCGCCGGCGGCCCCCGCCCTGCTCCGGCCGCACCGCTCCAGGGCCGCGGCCTAAAGATGGCGGAGGCGGCCGTACTTCCCTGGCTGCTCCGCCCCGCCCAACACTGAGCCGCACTCACCGCCCAGCCAGCCTCCCGTACCGGGACTCCACGCCCCACCGACACCTGGCCGCCCGCCTCGTCCTCCTNGCAGGCGGGGACGCCGCGCCTGAAGGGCCGCAAACGGCAGCGCGCGGGCGCCCTTGCGGTGGGGCGGAGCGCGCGCTGCTTCCGCGAGCCCGCCAGGCCGGCGCACAAATTACAGGACGGAGGCGGGCGGGGCTGCGCGCATGTGCAGAAGCGCAGGCCGGGCGGCGCTCGGCGTGTGGCGGGGCGGAGGGGACGCTCAGGGCCCCTTAGGGCCGGGCCCAGAGCTGCGCCCGGACGCTGCCAGGACCCGCGGGCCGGCAGGCTTCAGCTTGCCAAAAGGGGCAATGCCGGCGGCCAGAACCGTAACTGCTTCCGGGCGTAGCCGTGTTCTGCACTACTCTGTGTTCTCTCGCTCACCAAACACCCAGGCGCAACAACGCATTCAGCCTTGTGTGGCTCCCAGAAATACCTTCGGAATGGGCTGCCCACGGAGCTGCTGGAGTCACCCTCTCTGGAGGTGTATAAGGAAAGACTGGAGGTGGCACCTAGTGCCATGGTCTAATTCACGTGGTGATTTTTGGTCGAAGGTTGGACTCGGTATCAGAGGTCTATTCAAACCTAATTGATTCCGTGAATCCCTTCTCCTCTGTCCCCATTACCGGGTTTCAAAACACAAGCAAAAGCTACTAATCTCAAGATTCGTAATAATCTGTTTGTGTAGGATAGTGGAAGCTCCTGAGATAATTTACAGATCACTAGGACCCTTACACTCCTCCACGGTAGTCCTAAGGGTGCTTACAAAGGCATTATCAAGTAGTAATCCGGGAATATAAAGAGATGCAAAATGGCTTTTCCCCCTAAATTAGTTGTGATTAAGACCTAAAAGTCTGTGTGTTTAGATGAAAATGTCCTTAAGCTGCTTGAACATTATACAGAGCAAACCTGGTCCAGGAGAAGCAGTGTATGCCGTATTGTGATATATGTTATAAAATAATCCATGCTAAACATTAACATGTTGCAAAAAGGCAAGGAACCTTTTTAAATGGTAAATCCATTTAGCTGCTGTCTCCAGGAGAAAAGATTAACTCATCCAGCACAGAACCAAAAAAATCATGAGATATGCAACCCAGACAACATGGGTCGCCAGAAAATACATATTTCAAAGAATTTTCCCCTAAATTATTCCCACAATTCCGGAAAGACTCCTCATACCACCACTACAAGAAAGAAAGAATTTCATCATAAAGAAGAAAAAAGCAAACAGACCTTGATATCTTGCAGAAAGAAAAGTATAAAAAGCTAGGCTGGATGAGACAACTTCAGGAAATGATTCTTTAAGAGCTCAGTCTGACAGGGACTAGGCTCCGTTTCCCCGGCCTCTATCGCCTGCCTCAAGGCCAACCTTGCTTGTGGCTTTTCAAAATGTATACTTTGAGAAATTAATAAATTCTTTTGATTATCAATTTGGCCCAATTAATTTATAACATGTATCCAAAGGGGACACTAAGCTTTATGAAATAAAGGTTGGCCACCTTGGTTTTTCTTCTTCAGTTATAATTATTCTGACCCTGTTAAAGTTCCTAAAGTTGGGTATAGATGTATGTGTGGTTTATGGGCTTGCAGGAACCACTGCCATCCCAGCTCATACACAAAACTATTTGAGGTAATGTGCTCCAGCTGAGGTGACCCCAAAAAGTTGTCACACACCAGTACAACCTCTCAGCACAGCAGCAGCATTACATTTCTAGTAAGACCTGGAAAAATATTTTATTTCTCTCCCTTTTGCAAGGTCAGTGAGACTATTGCTTATCATCACTAATAGTGGCTTAGCATATCTGTCTGCCTCTTTGTCCCAACATTCTTTCCTGCAAAATTTTCCTTCTTTCAGGTGTGGTGGTAAAATTACAAGACTTGAAAGGGCTGGTTTAGAGAAGTTTATCCTCAACAAAATAACATTCCTTTCAACTAAAAGCTAACAATTTGTGAATGTCCCAGCAGCTGAACTCTGAGAACACTGGGCGTACAATTCCCACAAAGCTGCACCAGAAGCCAGCCCTCCACTGTGTCACATTATTAATGGCTTAGTTTCATCTCAGATTCAGGGCAATTAGCAACCTTGTAAAGGAGTCCATCCCTCCACGAGGGGGATACCTAGCTGTGTTAACATCAAAATAATCTTGTTTCTTCACCTTTTTCTTTCTGTAGCAGGGTACAGATTGTGTGTCTGCAATCACTTGGCACAGAAAAGGGGAGCAGAGAGGGAGATGCTGCCCCAATGCTTTCTCACTGTGATTGTAGTAACACCTCTATTACACTCTTGGAGTCCCCAGATCTCCAGGATCTATTTACCAAAAAGGCCCCCATTAACAAAATCATACTATGTACCTAATGTTTATAAAACACATAACTTTAATTAAAAATATCTTTTAATTTACACTGAACAATAATAGAAAAATATTGCAGCTGTAAAAATTCACTGTCTCCATCAAACAATAAAACAAAAACACCACAGAAATTTATGCTGCCCATCACTGAACCTTCTGAGAACCAAGAACAAGTTTCCGCATCTTTTAGAAGTTCCTAAAAATCATGAAATCACATCTATATTTCTGCTAAAAACGTTGAAAACGTTGAAAATTTACAAACTGGAGAGAGGGATTAGGGAAGAAACAAATACTTGAGCCACCAGGAAAAGGCCTTTCAGGTTCTTTGCTCTTACATACAGGGGGTCCTTGCCAACACAGACATGGAATAAACCAAAAGGACAATGCTGATCTACAGTCTGAATGTACCTGTGGTAACACAGCACTGCAGTACCCTGCATCCACAACTACCCTTGCTCAGCCAGGAGCTGGACTGATCCAGGCAGCTGAGAAACAGCCCAAGTCCTCAAGTTTTTCTGCTCAGATGAAATGGCTGAGGGTTAACCTTAATACTGGAAGCTGCGTTTAGTCTGAATGTCATCGAGAATCTGCTGTAATTCCTCATCTTCAAACCGGCCCTCCAGGCTGCAAGGCAAGAGCAACAAGGAGACATTTAAGTTTCAGAAATAATCTCTCCCCCTTGATTCATTTCAGTCATAACTCTCCTGTCAGTCTCAACACATGGTCACCCACCTGTGTAACCAGCAGGAACCACCTGTCACATCACTGTATGGAGAGTGCTCTAATCCCTATGCAGTGCTGCTTCTTTACATGGTAAAATTCCATTTGGCCCAGAACCACCTTCTGAGTAATTTCAAAATGTGTTTTCAAAAAAGGCAAGGCAGGTGTAAGCAATGACCTCTACATGAAGTCCATGTAGCTGCATGCTCATAAGCTGCATTCTTGCTATGAAATCTTAACATAAAATCATGGAATGGTTTGGGTTGGAAGGGACCTTGGATATCATCTCAGTCCAACCCCCTGCCATTGACAGGGACACCTTGCACTATCCCAGGTGTGCTCAGAGCCCCATCCAGCCTGGCCTGGAACACTCCCAGGGATGAGGCAGCCACAGGTACAGTGAGCAACCTGTGCCAGGGCCTCACCATCCTCACAGGGAAGAATTTCTCCCCAATATCTAATCTAAATCTACTCTCAGTTTGAGGCCATTCCTCATCCTGTCACTACTCTTGTAAAAAGTATCTTTCTATCCTTCATACAGGCTCTTTCCAGGTACTGGGAGCCCACAAATAGGTCATCCCAAAGCTTTCTCTTTTATATAATGATAAATAAGGAAAAACCTGTAATTCAGATGAATGTTTCATTCCCTCCTCTATCTCAGGCCATGAGGTAACTAATCAAGACATGAAGAAGCTATTGCTCCCCCCTACATTATCCACAAAATAGTTCATTTACTCCAACAGAAAACAACCTCCTAGGAACACAAACATAGCCACCTAAGAACCCCAAATGAGGAAGTTTACACTTGATCCAGTAAAAGCTCTCAGAAACACATTAGGGACATGTAAAAAGTGTGTTTGATCAGTGGGTAGGGGAAAAAGAACCAAGACCAAATGTTCTTCCACCAAGGGAACTGGATTGAAGAGAGGCTACCAGGGCACGGCTGGCTTTAGGTGACAGGGAAGTATAGAGCAGCCTTTGTACAATATATAAGTGCTTACCTAGGAATCAAAGCTTTTGCTTCCTCAGCTGTCTCAGGACACAAGTTAGCCAAACATGCCAATTCAAACTTATGGAGCTTCTTCTGGAGCAGTAAGCTGTAAGGGAAGACAACAATTTGATGAAATTACAAGTTAGAAATAGAAAGGGGCTTAAACTGAAGCAAATGTTTGTGGTGGCTAACAGCTGGCCTGAAGACCTCACAGTTATAAAAAATCCTAATCTTATAACTGAAATATAACTAATTATATAAGTACCTCAATTACATAACTCGTATGGACAGTTGGGGAGCAGGTAAAGCTGCTGGGGATGTGGGCAGCTGTTGGCTGGTTCAGGATTAACCACACAGACACTCAAATCTATACAAGGAGAATATCACTCAATAAAAGTTAGCTGTTGCACATGACCCTCTGTGTGTTTTGTCACATGCCTGTCTCCAGCATCAGTGACAAATCTTTATCTTTTTGTACACTGCTTTTGGCACTGAAGTATTTTTTTTCAGGAGAAAAGACTCATTATATAAATGTATAGAGGAAAAACCAAAATCCTGTCTGCTAACTCCACTTCCCCTGAATTATTCTGCAAAGTCTAGAAAATCCTTCCATTTAATGCAGTCAGCTGTCGGTGAAATACTGAAAACAAAGCAGTTCAGAAGACTTGGCCTGGACAAAGTATAACCCTTCATCAAGAACTTCTTGCCTCATAAGCAAGACAAAAGACTCTGAATTAAAAGAACAAATCATGCAACCACCACTAAAATGTACTTTTGTAAAACAGGATCAATATTAGGGATCCAATTCTCTAATACAGCATTTGTTAACCCTGATTTTCCCCCTCACCTGCGCACACTGGCGATGGTTTCACGGTTTTTGAAGCGGCTGAAGCGTGCTGTGTAGTTTAAAGTTTTCATGAAGACTTCTGATAGCTCCTGCTCATCCTCTGCGCTCTCGTTCTGCTGCTTGCGATGCTCGAGCAGCATGTGTACCTCAGAATTCAGTAGAGTTTCTGCAGTTTCAAATTCTGCAATCAAATGAAAGAATGCCAGCATGAAAAAAAGGTGGAATGTGGTTTTTTGTATGTAATTTAGCTCTGGGGAATAAAGAAGTGAAAATGTCTTTCACGGCAGTTGTGTGAGCCCTTTCACCAATGACTGAGCAGCATTTCATACTGAAAATGCTGATAAAAATTACACTTCCAAGGGACAGTCCAAGGTGTTTGTCTTTTTGACCATATATTTTACACTTGCAGCCCTAACATTCAGATTTTTTCATATTTGTGCGGTATGTTATCTTCATCCAATTTTGGCAGATGTAACGCATGACTTGATACAGAAAAAAATGTTCAGAACTCTAAAACTCCACAAAATTCAGAAGTGATGCCACACTCTTCAGAAGTCTCTGAGCTCTTGAAGTAAATACAAATGCTGTTGAATGTTTTAAAAAAGGCTTCATTTGCTTGAAAACTTAATTGACCTACTGAAATTTTATTGTCAGAAAAAAAACCCATTTTAACCAATCTTAAAATTCCCCCCCTCATTTAGCCGACTTTGAACTCATTCATCATCACCCTAACCACTATATGTATTCCAAAAACAAAAATATCTTTCAACATCAGCAGTATGAGCTGTTCAAATAAACAGGGTCAGAAGCTGCATCCCAGAGTGGCTGACAGCACTGTTTTATACAAGTAGATAAAGGGACTGCTAGAAAGGGGCTGACAACTCTTATTTTGCATTGAGCAGTAAATCAGCTTGGGCTGAACATGAGATTTTAGCATAAAAAATTACAAAAAATAGCCTTTCAGAATTTCCCTATTGTTCATAACTCAACAATGCAACAATGCAGCACAGTGTCCATTCCACACTCCCATTTTTTTTCAGGGTGGCTCTGAGGTGTAAATACATTTCTAGAATTTATACTGAATTAATTTTCAGGGAAAAAAATACACAGACAGTAAATGACCATAGTTACCAGCTCTGGATCTGGACAGCTGGTTTCCTAACTGCAGCAGTATTCACAGACTTCCAGAATGGCTCAGGTTGAAGAGACCTTTTAGCCCATCCAGTTCCACCCCTGCCATAGGCAGGGGCACCTTCCACCATCCTAGGTTGTTCCAAGCCCCGTCCATCCTGGCCTTGGACACTTCGAGGGATAAGGCAGCCACAGCTTCTGTGGGCAACCTGTGCCAGGGCCTCCCCACCCCTCTGACCTAAGAACTCGGGTCTAAAACACCACTGAAAAAGCTTGTATCAAAAACCAATAATCCTTTCACTATAACCTGACAGGATTCATTTTTTTTTTTAACACCGTACATACACATAGCGGCCCATCTAAGAACCTCCATATGCTAGCAATCCTGAGATCCTTAAATACATACTAATCATTTATTATCCTGATTTTTAACACTCGGGGCTTAGTAACTGCTGGAGGGGCCGGGGCGTTGAGCAGCGCTCCGGTCGACGGAGCCGCTCGGCGAGGCTCGTACCCTCACAGGCAGCCGCTCTCGGCCTCCAACCACCACCCGACCCCCGGCCCTCGCCGCCTCCGCTCGCACCTTTGGGGAAGACGAGCTGCGAGGCGTCCTCCTCCACGTCTGCCGCCCGAGGGTCGCTACCACCCGCCGCCATCACCGGAAAGCCGCGGCGGAAGGGGCGGCCCCGCCTCACTACAGGGCGGGCGCCTCTCTGGGCGGGGATAGGAACGGCTCTGCCCGCCCCGAGGGCTCTGCCCCGGGTGAGGGGCGGGAAGGGCTCTACCCTCCGTGAGGGCTGAGGGCTCTGTCCCGGGTGAGGGGCGGAAAGGGCTCTACCCGCCCCGAGGGCTCTGTCCCGGGTGAGGGGCGGAAAGGGCTCTACCCGCCCCGAGGGCTCTGTCCCGGGTGAGGGGCGGAAAGGGCTCTACCCGCCCCGAGGGCTCTGTCCCGGGTGAGGGGCGGGGAGGGCTCTACCCTCCGTGAGGGCTGAGGGCTCTGTCCCGGGTGAGGGCTGAGGGCGCGGCTGCTTCTCCCTCTGTCTGAGGGCGGGGGCCGGTTCTCCCCTGGGCGCTGCTGAGGATTAAAGAGCGCGGTTGCCGCTGTGGGCACTGACGGGAGACGGCGGGAGCAGTGGGAGGAATGCTCTCCCAGCAAAAACAGCCCTCAGAGAGGTGTTTAAGCTCCCTGAGTAATTAGCTCCTTTTAGAGAAGGAAAGCAGTAGTATGCTGAATGTTGTGTGTATGAACAGAGGGCAGATAGCTGTGACAGACCAAGACTTGCAAGTCCCCGACAGGAGGGTGTAGCCGGGTGGGGGTCGGCCTCTTCTCGCAGGCAGCAGGCGAGAGGACACGGTATTAAGATGCGCCAGGGCAGACTTAAGTTGAATATCACGAGGAATTTCTTCACAGAAAGGGTGATTAGACGTTGGAGTGGATTGCCCAGGGAGGTGATGGAGTCATCGCCCCTGGAGGTGTTTAACGAAAAACTAGAGGTGGCACTCGGTGCCATGGTCTGTTTGACATGGTGGTTTTCACTTGGAGATTAGACTCGATCTCAGAGGTCTTTTCCAAACTAAGTGATTCTGTGATCATGAACTCAAAGTCTTACAAGGCACAAACCAGGGCCCAAGAGCAAGAGTGTCAGAACACCGAGGGAACTAGAAGTTATCCTTCACATGAACAAACTCTTTGGCTCTGTCCTTTAGGAAATAACCAAAGAGCTCAGAATTGTGTTGGTGCTCCTCACCAGACTGCACAGAAGGATCCGTCTGCCCAGGAGCAGTGGAGGGTGCCGAGGCATCAGATGCATCTTCACACCAGTGGATCAGGCAGCTACAACCAGCTCCATTTCACTACTGGAACATCCTCCAGCTAGACAGCTAACCCAAACCTTAGGAAAACTGTGACTGTGCCAGAATTTCCATCTATCTCACTGTGATTAATAGACCTCAGACTGTCAGGACAGTATTGACATCATAAATAACACACTGCATAAGGAAGGTTAATTTTCAGACTATCCAGAAGTAATCTACAGACACCTAAAAGTCATAGGCAGGCTGAAAATTAAGATAGTTCTCCCAACATTGCCTGCAAAATAACTTATGGAGCAGTGTTTTCCCTGGAGAGCTCACACATTAAGTGCCTAACCAGCCTAAGACTCAAAGTAATCATCAGCCCTTACTGTCATCCTGTGCCCTTAAAGAAAGACAAAAATAGGCTGTTGAAGGATTTATGATGAAACCACTCCTGTTCTCATAAACTTGTATCTGTGCCTAGGTGAATGGTTTCCTGCATTCTGGGAAAAGGAAAGAATTAAAAATAAACTAGAAGAATATGAGGAAATCAAATAATAGATTTTTAATATTTGTTATCTGGATAATGAGCATAGCAGAGAAACTGATTGGAACGTAATTTGCTAAGTGATACAAGCAGAAAGACTTTCAGGAAAATGGAATGGGAACATCTGGCAAATTAAACAATTTCAATTAGGCTTACAAGAAAACAAGGAAATCCATGGCAGATTGAGGAGAGAAGCCTTTAAAATCACTTGGAATCCTGATGGCTTCTCAAATAACCCATTGTGATTCTCTGAGCAGTAGGTAGCTCCCAGAGGTTTAAGTTATTAATTTCCCTTTTTGTTTTCCCCCAAGGATCCATTCTATTTAAGTATACAAAACCAAGATTTTACAGGTACAGTTAAAGAGGCTGTCATGAAAGATTAATTTTACTATCACTGATGTGTTTGGTTAGTTTCAAGAGCAAAACAAATACGTTCCTGAATGGAAGCTGCTTCCCTCCACCTTTTGGTTTTTTTAAAAATTTATTTTAATAATTAAAAAAATAAACTTATAAACCCCATAGCAAATGTTGTTCAGCTGCTTCAACAAACCAAGTGTAGCAGAGTACATGACCTTTTGTTATTTTTAAAATGCACTAGCTTCTTCCTCACTAATAATGACTGTTTTGGCATTTATCAACAAAATATGCATAGAAAAGTAAGTTAAAGGAATTTTCAGGCAGTTTTACTGGTGACATCCTAAAACAAACCTGTTTTTTAAAAAAAGAATACTTGGCCAAATGTAATTTTTCATGAACAAAGTCTCTAATATTCCATATTCCAGGGCAAAAAGCTTTGATCCTTGCTAGAGACATGGTATTTGATCCTTGCTAGAGACATGGTATTTGATCCTTGCTAGAGACATTGAGTAGCAGATTGTTAGACAGACCTATCGTGGTAATTCCTGTGTTGCCACAGTTTAAACACAGATCCTGGAACAACTACAGACCTTACAAAATGCTCAGCTAAATATCTCTGTGTAACCAAATATAGGAACACCTAACAACAAGGATATCCTATTACCAGCAGAACTTAGTTTGTAATATGCTGTCCTTCTAATTCATCAGCAGAAGAAATGTGATTTTTCTATGAGTTTTTTAAGCTTTCTAACAGTAATGAAGTATTTTCTGTGGAGTGCCAGTGTGACAGGAGTAGATCCTTGTGGAGGTAACCACCCACTGGGAGCACCAGGTGGCACAGCAGCCAGCATTGCACAAGATGTGAATGGTTTTCATCTGTGTACTTAAAGTATAACTCTTCAGGTTTAGGTCTTCACACCATTTTACCTTTATTTTTACTCTGTTTAAAATTATACATCCAAAACCATAATGAATGAATATGTATCAGCAAAGTAAAATTATATTAACATCCAGTAATTAAGTCATAGTAGGATTCTGAATGGAAAACTACATGATCTGTTAAGTTTTTCAATACATATATGACATTTTGTATTATACAACCAGTCGATAATTTCAGAATTAATCTGATTATAAGAGTAGTCTAGCTCACCATGGAAAAAATATGGTTCAATAATCTGGATATTGTTCAGTTTGTAGAATTATATACTTGTTTTAAAGAACATGGTAACAATACTCTTCTGTGCTTGCTGTGTTTTGAGCGTGATCATCAAACATATTCACAAGTCATCTTTTCCCAGACTGGAAAAACCATCTCAGGAAATTTCCTCTCCTACTACTCCATGTACTATCAGTATACATATTAATTTACTGAGTTGTATAGGTAAGTGTTCTGATTTTCATTTTTATCTTCAAGACAAAAATGGCATTTCTCCATCACAGATAAAATAAATTTATTTTTTGTGTTTTAGAAAAAAATGCTAGCATTCTCCCTTTGAAGTATCCTCTAGAAGTTTCTGCTAATCTTTCTGTAGTTTGGTAATTTGGTTTGGTGGTAAATGACTAATTCATTTTGTTTATTTCAAACAGAAAAAACAACAGAAGAAACTGTTTCCAGGAGAATTATCCTGGTTTATATTTAGCCTGGATTGACCTATTTCAGTGTGCAGTCATATGCACACCCTTCTACCTGGCCTCATCCTCCCTCTGAGCTGCTGAGTGTTCCTGCAGTCATGGAATGCAAGGTGCATGGAAGAACTTCTGATGAGAGACAGCAAAGATTTTATCTAATTCAATAGGAAACAAACAAAAAAAAATCAAGTAGGAAAAGCATATGAGAGTAAAATACACAAATTAAGCCACTGTATTCCTGCCACCAAAGCTGAGAGAACAGGGGGTGGTAGGGATATGGGTAACTGCTGCATTGCCCTGTCCACATACCCCTCCCACCTGAGACCCTGGTGGTGATGGTGGCTTACCTGAGATGCCCCCTCCCTTCAGGTGTGCCTCTCTCTCTCTCTCTCCCTCTCCTCCTCTGCTGCAGGACACCAGGTGAGTTGTTCTACAATAAACTGTGGGACTCTTGGTCCCAAGGGAGGGAGTGATTCTCGTCTTTTACCTCTGTCCTTGTTGGGGTTGTTAAACCTGGGGTCCTCAGCCAGCCAGAATTAGATCCTGGGCTCCCCCTGAAAGGGAACACACCCCTTCAGGTAACTTCAGAATTCACAAAGAAATTCAGCTGGAATTCACCTGGAAATCTTGTTAGTCACAGCCTCATATTGCCTAAGGGATTGACTTTCTATCATTCCCAGTACCAGCACCTGAAAACAGGTTTTTTTGCTTTGTGATTGGACTGAGATAAATGAGCCTCTCAGGCATATTTATGTCAAAACTACCCTCCCCCTTGGTTTGGTTGGTGATTTTTTAGGGTTTATGACTGTTTATTGACATCCAGGGCTGCACTTCCCAAGAGCCACAAGCACAAAATGTAGCATCTGTAACTATACAGCTCCCATAGATAAAAAGATATCAAAATTACCTGAAATGTATGGAAAAAACATGTAAGCCAGAGATCCAGTTCAAAACTATTCTACAATTCAGTTAACTCTGTCTCAAAGCAAACATTAAAATAGTAAGAATCTAGAAAGCTGTGTGTTTTATTGCTCTGAAATAAGGTTTTAGACCGCCTGGAGACAAAGCCCTAAAGTATACACAATTTGTTCTCAGTTCATTTTGGAAGACAAACCCTGAAAGAACAATTTTGAGTTTCAGAAAGATTTACAGTACTCTGTATGTATGTACTTTATACATTTCACCATCATGACAACTGATAGTTGTGCCTTAAGGTTTAGCTTTCATATTTCTCATATGCTGTGCTGCCTAGGTGTGTAGCTCTGAGCTTCATTTTAAGTGTCAGTAAGTTCTCTTCACAGGCTAGGGAGACAAAACAATTCCTTTTCCAGCTTGAGACCAAGGACAACCTTTATAAAAGCACAAACAACAGAGAACTGAAAAGAGCAACGTGAAGGATGGAACTTCATAACTGAAGCTGTAATTGGACAATTAACCCCAATATGCAAATGGACCAAAACTTATGAAAGTGTGAAACCTTGTCACAGGTCGTCTACTTTGTGACCATTTTTGGTCTGTCTGGGGTGTAGCCCTGGCCAGCCTCTCGTGCTGCCCAAGGTGTATCCTTTATGGCCTTTCAATAAATCCCTACTTTATTCTTTAAATCTGTCTAGCCTCTGTTCTAAGTCAGCCTCTCAAGGCATCAATAGAAAGTTATTGTCAAGCAAACACTATTTCAGGATACAAAGACACTGCTATGCCATTATTAATGAAATATATTTAATATTTGGTTTTAATTTTCCTACTATTTTTCCTTGCTTTCTTGTAGTAAGCCAGTTTAATTATTGGTTTCCAAACAGCTGTCACCATACTCTGGCAACTTCCCTGGCTTTGAATATGTGTTGTCATTTACAGGTTTGCTTTTCATACCTGTAATATTTGTTTGTCTTTCTTAATGAGAACAATTTCATCTTATCCCCCATAAAGGCTGTGAGAACTCATATAAAGAGGACAGTACAAATAATCTTTATCCATTATGATTTATTCTCTACAATACTTCATTAGAGGATAGAGTTCAATTATTTACACTCAGAAATTATATAGGTAGGAGGCAACCAAGTGTAATATAAAGAATTGGTCTAATGCCTCTGCACTGTAGGTCAAAAGAGATCTCCTGCTTTAAGGAAATAAATTAACCAAAGAAAAAACCCAACAAAACAACATGTAATTTCTGAATACAAACAGAAAACAACACTAATAGTCAGTGAAGACTACAGAGGTTTGTTAATGTACTATGAAAACAAATTATTCTGTGCAAAGGTTAAAATGAACTCTTAGATTTCCTTACAGATTTTTTTTGTTCTGATAAATTGTAGATATGTGATATTTTGACCATATAACATTCCCAAACTGAAATGCCTTCAGTTGAGATTGACTGTTGAACAACATGAAAAAGAAAAATTAAGAACCTCACAGTGAAAACATTTCAATGCTGACAGACTCCAGTGATCAAAGACATTCTCCTGTAGTTACTGTAAAACAAAGACATTTCATCATTGCAGTGAGATTATTTATCAGTTGTGGTTATCATGAGAATAAGCCCTTCTAGACCAAAAGGCACTTGCTTCTAAGGATGAGTTAATCCAGATCAAAGCAGGTAACAGTTGCTTTGAGGAGTAGTTCTAACCAGCTGTCCCAGCCAAGCAACCACAGACACAATCTCAGATCAACTGGCCACTGATTTTGGTTGTTTCCATCTTGAGACAATTCAAACTACAGTTTGTGCCTAGTTTACCTCTTTCATCCTTATGCATAGCTGCCATGTAATGATCTAGAAATGGGATTATTTTCTGAGACCACCTGTCCTTGTCACACATTTCTCAGAGCTGACTTAGCTATTGACAGTTCTCAACTGATTTTACAGCTGGACCCTTACTGGGACTAAAGCTGAGAGGGCCTGTTCCTTAGGCAGCAGACCAGTGTTTCTGATCTGCCAGCTTCTCTTCTCACTGCAACAAGACAAGAACACAGCACATATTTAGAGGCATTTATGTTTTGTTTGTTTCTTTTTAAACAGACTGAGTGGGAAAATAGAAGTGGGAGAGGAAAAGACTTCCCCAGTCCCAAACCATTTGTCCCACTTCAGGCTTAAACCAACCAAGTTACTCAATCCTAAAATTCAGTTCTTTAAAAAAATGACAACTAACCCTCCCCACCCCACCCTTTAGTCATCCCCTAGTCAAAGAAACTGAAATCAGGAAAACACTATACACTGCTGAAGACACAGAACAGGGCAAACACCTGAAAAAGAAACAGTATAGTTGAAAAGCCTGGCACTGTATGCCTGCATGACCAGTCTCACCGAGCATGCTCAGGGGTGAAGTTTTTAGCACCATTTTTTTGCCTTATTTGAAACCTTTTAGAAATTAAATTCTAACATAGAACACTTGAACAGTAATGAGCGTAGCCCTATGTATCATACTGTTTGACAGCTGAAAGGTGAGTGGTAGGCCTGGAGCTGACCCCACCCTCCCCCATCACTACACGGCACATGGGGGAGGAATTACAAACCAGCGGCTTGTATCGAGACTCATTTATTCTCAGCAGCAGGAAGTCACGAAACAATCCTTTCATCTTCAACTGCTTTTCAACATCACAAGGGAAAAGTGGCAATTTGTAGGAATGACCAAATATGGAAGGAAAACTGGGTCAATATTGCACTGTTATCCAGAGGAATCTCCCTCACATCTCTCTCCTCCAGCAGAACTTACACCACATGAAGCAAAATGGCACAAGTTGTGCCTGGCTTCCTTAGGAACTGCAGCACCCTGCAGTTCTCAGCTTCCTTCCAGCCCTATTCCCTGCCATACCACAGCAAAATTTCAACACACAGCCAATTACATCACACTAGTAGGCTCTAAAGATGTGTGCAACCAAATAGCCATGACTCTGCTATGCATTTGTATTTTCTTCCCTGATCAGTACTGACCCTCCTGAAGCTTGGAAAACCAATCAACCAAACCCACCCCAAATTGCACTCTGAAGTCCAGTTAACTCATTGAAAGAGTGTCAAAATTTAGAGTTTATGACATTTCTCAACGATGCTTCAGAGTAACAACTTATAACTTCCTTTCAGAAAAGAATATTCCTCGCAATCATCAACCATGGGAGAAGAATTACAGAATGCACACAAGTTTCATGCAGTTTGGGTAATAAAGATTTCCCCACTCACTGCCTGGATGTGGCAATGACTAAGCTGGGCAAGATAAATCTTACCAGCAAAACTGAACAGCACCATTCCACAGGCCTGGAATAAACTGGAACACTCACAGCCCCTAAGATCAGTAGTCATACCAGCAAAAGTGACTGTTCTATCAAAAGGACGGTCCCAAGACTGTTAGCTTAAATTAAAACAAATTTCAGTCATAGGTCTCACTTGTATGACTACAGTCAGTGCTCTGCAAACCCCCTCCCTAGCCCTAATCCTATCTCTTACAAATATTTGGAAACAAAATTTGGTTGTAACAAAGACTGTCCAGGGACACTCAAGGATCTTTTCCTCTGTGTACACAGCATGTGCCATGTCACTCACTTACAGGCAAAACAGCGCTGTATTCCTACCAAGGATCTGAGCCTTAAAGCCTTCAGGGTTTATTTAAATAATGGATTCATTTTTCACATGTTTTCTGTCCATGAGGATGGGGTGCTATCCAGGTGTTCAACCCTCCCCAATGTCATGATGTCCGCCTGTGATGTGTGGGGACTGCAATCAGCTCTCAGTACACAACAGATACCAGAGGTTAAAAAAAAATTAAAAAGAACCTAAAAAATGTTTTGTTGGACTCCGTTGCCCAGGCTGCCAGGGGAATGCTCCTACTTGATCTGGGGGGCTTCCATAACAAACAACTCAAATTTCCATAGTGTCAGTAACACCCAGGAACAGATCAGTCCGAAGTAGAACTTTCACTCCTAAAGGTCTTCTGCACCTCACGACAGTTCGTAGGCATGGAGCCCCAATCCAACTGAATCTCCACTTGGAGGGAAGGCTGAGATAAGGCTTGGGCCCCTGAAGTCCTGTCACACTCTCATCCTGCCCCCAGGTCAGTGGGAAGGCAGACTTGGCAACGGAAGCTAGCATCATAAAATGGTGCAGTAATAGAAGTAACTGGACCAGGAAGAGGAGGCGTCCGCCCCGATGATGTCATAGCCATTGGCAGCGACTGGGGAGTGGGACTGGTCATGCAGCCGTGTGTCAGGAGTAATGATTGTAAAGGGGAGGGGCATGAAGGGCCCCGTTCTGGAAACAATGCTGGCGGGAGGCCATGTACTCTGCATAACTGATTGTCACCTTCTCACTGCGGTACCTGTGGGAACAGGTGGAAAAATAATGTCACACTGCACACCATGGAGGGACTCGACATAAAACATTCACCCCACACTTCCCTTTAGCTCACAGCCAGTGATGACCAAGAAGAACCCACTGGTATGAATGACCTATGTGAGCTTGAATTAGCTCCAGGGTCTTGAAAGATGAGTCCTAATCAAGGTGATCATAATTAAAGGGATGCCTGAAGTACCACACAGGAAAAAAAAGATCAATTTGTATTCTTTTTTATCCATACACAATTGATGAAAATGGCATGAAAGGTTTACAGGAAGAAGATTCAACTACAGTGATTAAATCAGTATTTCACTATTGTTTACTTCTGCAGTTATCACCAGATTTGAAAACATAGTGAAACAAATGAAGAGGTGGGTAAAGGCAGGTTTATTACAGCACATAAATGACTTAGTCCATGTTGTACAATCAGAATTCATAAAATGTGAAGTTCCTTTGGAGAGAATGGAGTTTTCCAAACTCTTCTAAAGCATGCTAAACAACAGCCAGCTACAAAGTACTTGTGAGTTGCATTAAGACCACATTGCGTGAGATTTTAATGAAAATCTTCATCTTGCCATCTGCTAAAGAAAACCCTGCACACTCACCTCAATTCTCTAGAGGCAAAGAATGACCTGGTAAATTAGTGTTTCTATACAAAACCAGAAAGTCACAATTTCTACATAACATAAAGGAGACAGAAACCAATAGGACAGCTGGAGGTATAGAAAAGCAAGCAAATTCTGAAAACTAGCCAAATTTGAGTATGGTTTGGTTTCAAAACAGTTGTCACCTACAAACAGCTACATCATTCATAGATGAGCACACTGAGAAAAGTAAGTTCATTGAAATGAAACCGAAAAAAATCAACCTTTTTAACTCTCAAAAGAAGTTCTGCTTCTGATGTTTCACATATATGGTAATATTAAGACCAGTGACAGTTCTCTTACAAAAATGCTAACTTAGACCCTGCATGGACCAAACATACTGTGCTTAATTCCATGTGCATTATATGCCTAATGCATGGCATTTGTGATTTGTTGATTAGTTTTCATACTATGTCTCCTCTGGAAGAGGCATACATCAAGCACATGTATTTTAAATCACCCAGAAAACACTATAAAGTAAAATTAAAAGACAACAAATACATCTCCTTACCTGGTAAGTTTAATTGTTTTCCTAAAATCATTGGTAATGGGAGCCTTAAAGCCACCTTTCCTGAGTAAGGAGTCTATGGTCTGGATCTGATCCCAGTCTATTGAAAAATAGAAGCAAGGCAAATTTTTCAACTTAAAAAATGTTTCAAAACCACAAGAAATGCAATAAAAGGACTCTAGAAAACCAACAGCTAAACAAGAAACTCTGAGCTTTACAAATCCTAGTGTTGAATGGGACATACATGGCATGCACACTATCTGCACATGCCTACCCTTTTGAACTCATATTGGAACTGTTCTATAAAAGAGCAATTCCATTTTCCATTCCATGTCTTCTTATAAAGGTCTGTACCTTACTACTGTTTCAGAGACCCCAATTTTTTTCATCATGTGCCACTCAGCTCCCTTGAAAATAAGAAAATACTTATCTCTTTACATAGACAAACTGAGATTGATGCTGTAGTGATAGCACAGTGCACTGCTACGTGAGAGATCAGAGTTAAAATTCCTACCTTAGTCTTTTGCCCCAGAGCCAGGAGGATGCGACCACTCCACTCTGCTAGGTGGAGGAAAGGAGGAGGCAATATTTTGAGCAGATACTATGGTGACCACTACTCTATTTGAGTGGGAAGTGTGCTCCAGAGGGGCTGTTTCTAGCCCTCCTCTGGAGGATGCTACTTTAGCAAGAATGAGGAGGAAAGTGACTCTCCTGTTGGTGCTGTGCAGCGTGCAATTATCCTAGTTGGTGGGAGAAACACAGAAGAGGGAAGATGCAATGCTGGATGAGGCTGGAAGATCCATACTTTGAGATCCTCTATTTCTTCAGCCTTAAAACATTCTGGCACTAAAATACAGCTGTGCAAAGATATGGGATGAGAGACAGGCCAGGTGAAAACCCAGCAGCAACTGTATCGGGTGTCAAGATTAAGCCTCGTGGTTCCATGGCACCCCTGTGAGGACAGCATTGTATTCTGAGCCCCAAATCAATAGCTTTACCCCATTCTGTGACATAGTGTATTGACTGTGTTTGGCTGCCATTTCAAACCCACCTTGTTCCTTAGCAACCTCAGGTAAATACGTGGCTGTGCGTTTGACACCTTTCTCATTGATGAACTCTATTCTGATCCCATGGATTCCAACCTATGGATGGAAATGAACAGCCAGATAAGAGGTGTTTGCTAGCACTGAGTCCATGACTGAGCTGTCAGTCCCACAATGCTGTGCATCTCTCTCTCTCTCTGGACAGTTTGGTTTTTGCTTGGGTAAGGTCATTCCCTTCCCCACTCTCTGCTCTTGCCAGGCAGGTCTCACCAGGAGCTCTCTTAGCCCCCCTTCCCAGACAAGCCTCATTAGTGTCCCAGTTACTTCTCCTGAGCTAAGTCCTGTCAGTTTTCCAGCTCTTGTGTCACACAGGAGAGACAGTATTTCTGCACTCAAGAATGATGCCTAAAATTACCCAACTATGAAGTCCGTATATATATATATTTTTCTTGAACAAAATATACTTCCATGTACAAGGTCTTAAAAACCATTAATACCTTTAGTCTTAACTACTTTTTATTTCCAGTTTCTATCCATGCCATCAAAATTACATCCCAGGTCTTCATACATATATTTACACCCATTTCCTATTGGGCCAAGTCCATGAACCACTTTCATGTTCCTTTGATTCCCCCCAACCAAAAGCATACTGCTAGGCCATTCTCTTCCTTTCTTCCTTCTAGTTTTCCAGCCCCATTTCTTGTATTCCCAGTCTCTTCTATTCCCCATACACCCCTGTAATAAAGGAGATACATCACCATGTACTAACCCGAACCCGAATGGAACGAGAGAGTGATGCAGAGTTCCAAATGCACCTGTTCTCACCTCCCAGTCCAGGTAGTCACTGGCATCCTCAAAGTTAGTGAGGAGGGAGACAGAGCAGAAGAGTTTGGGCAGCTCCTCGCGGGTCAGGGGGGGAAATCGGCTGTCCTTAAGTGCACTAAAGAGAAGAGAAGATATATCACCCAATACAAGCACCAAAATAAAGTGTCAGATGCTCAATTATTCCTCTTTTGATTATGCCTGCATGAAACATATTTCTCTGCTACTGCAGAGAAAGTGATTTGCATCTCTCCCTTATCTAATGAACTGTAATACCAGTGGCAAGCTTCCTGATGCTGTCCAATGCCTACTGCAGGCTGAGAGAAATTACGTGCTACAGATGTCAAAACCATTAGTATGCAAGACAGGTTTGACAGCAGCCTTAAAATGTCAACTGCCAACTCACCTTTGCAAAGATGTTCCACTACATCCTGATACCTCACCACAACTATCATACACTCAGGTTTATTTCATTATGAGGCACATTACATGGGACTATGTTGATCCAACATTCTAACCTTGAATCCTTACAGATCTTCAGTGAATGGACTTCATATTTCTTTCATTTTTGATAGTTACCTGGTTAATGTATATTCCCTGAGTCCTGAGTGAAGATTCATGGCTGAGAAGGTCCCGATGCAGCCACGCAGCCGCTTGTCCCGCCCCGTCTTCCACGTCACAAAGAGTGGACTGAAAAGGCAAAGAAAAAAAAGAAACCCTCCAGCCTCTACAGATATTTGGTGGCTAAGGGGAGACAACCAAGGCATGAAAGAGCCCCATGACTTTGCTTTCTCTCCCTCCAGTAAACTCCAGCAGGCAGGCTTGCTCACCTGCTATCTAGCAAGAACAAAACTTCATGCCCACATCCCCACATGCAAACCCCAACACTTCCCTCTACCTTTTCAGAACACTCCCTCCTCTCCAGCAGTACTCTGGAAGTCCTCCAAGGACACCTTCCTGGCAAGACTCTGTGCTGTCTTCTAATGAGTGATAGGGTTATTCGATCCCACTGATTACCTGTCAGTATTGGCCTCACTTTGTAGCACCCACTAGTTTCCAGCATGGGTTGTACAGAAATTAATACAGATGATGCAAGCTAGTTCTTTATATTACCATTTCTATAAATCTGATTTACAATACAAGCTTTTCTTTTTTTCAAGTAATGAAAAGAAATCCAGATTATTTTTAATCCCAGTTATTTCCATGAGGATATGACTTCTGGGTCCATCCCTAAGGCTCAAGCAGTTTACATACACGTTTTCCTTACCTTACATTTGATTGGTATTTACACATATTTTCTCCTGTTGAACACATATCTAAAACACTATTGTTCCTACTCAAACTTCACCTGGATTTCCACTTTCCAGTCTACCATCATGAATTTACAGGCATAACAGTAGATTCTCCAACTCAGCAGACTCATTTCAAGCTGTTAAACTACAACTCATGATTTAGCCTTAAAGGATAACAAGTTCAGAGTAACAGAGCTCTATGAAGAGATAAACAAGTAAAGATGACTGTGAACATTAAATTAAAAAAAACAAACTTCTACAGAAGTGAGTGAAATTGCAAATTCTCTCTATAGAGAATTTCTAGAGAGAAACACTAGAAGGACAGTCGAGGTTTCAGCTCTACAAGAATGTCTGAACATCTGCAAAATTCTGTAAGGCAACTGATAATGCTGACATAATTATAAAAACAGGATGAGTGATTCTGTGACTTGTTCAGAGTACAAAGTACTGAATGCAAGATATCATTCTGTGGATTTCTATTGAACTTTAAGTAATATGACAGAACATGATTTTCTGAGATTAAAAAAACATTGACAGGAGTTTTGAACCATCACGACTGATTGGACAACGTTGTTCAGACACTTACTTTCCTCAAACTCTTGAAGTCCTTGTGAGCAATGTACCTCTGCAGCAAACCTTACAAAAATACTAAGATCTTCTGTTCAGACAACAAAACCAGCATAAAGTGTGGATGATTTCTCAAACACAGCAACAGAACCTTCTTATGTCTAAGTAGTGAGAACTTAATTTAAACTGTAGTAATAAATCAATGCCCTGTGATGTTCCTCAGAGCAATAGCAGAATTAAATCCATCACAGCATAAATCCATCTTTCAGGATTTAGTTACTGGCTGTGATAAAGGACAAACGTACTGCCCAAAAGAGCAATTAGCCCTTGAGTGATAACTGTGAAGAGCTTTGCCCACAGAGGAAGTGGAAACATCCTTTCACACCTAACAACCTTCTGGATGGCTTGACCAAGACAGAGGATTTCCTGTTCTAGCTTTCCAGTAACACTTTAAGGCATTTTCAGGATATCATTTCTCTACATTTTCATTTATCTATATCTTTCAACATCTATCATATGTTGAAAGAAAAAACAGAAAAAGAGTGTAAGAAAATACATTAGAAAACTTAAATAAAAAACAAACCAAAAAATAAACTTACACAGGAGATGTCTGAGAAACACTATTGTCACAAGTTCAGTGGAAATTTACCTTACTCTAATAAAAATTTTGGAAGTACTGCCCAGTCCATGTGATACTCACCCCAAAGAGAAAAGGCAAGGGAGAACATAAAAACCATCACTCACAGAATACGAATCTAAGTAAATTCCCCTTAAATTTAAATTGCAGGTTCACATTTTCAATTTTTACCTCTTTTCCCTTCCAAAGGGAAAATAATCCCACAACCCATCTTTCCACTGAGCTGCAACACAGCTTTATGCATCTATAATAGAAGAGATATTATCAGAGGGGAGAGGATAATTGTGTTCAGAAGGCTGTATATTTTAAAATACACCTTAAAGTACATTTAAAACCATTTTTCACTGTGGTCAGAAGAACTGAGGCATAAAAAGAGATATGATTCTGTACACACAGATAAAATTTCACTATTTTCACTGCAGAGAAGATGATGTTTCTGTCTCTGAAGAATAAATGCACTCAGCAAATTGCAGGTGCAGCTGACAATAAGGCCATTGTTCCAGAGCCCCTCCTTGAAAAGAGTTATTTCCCAGATGTACTGAGAAAAGTCACAACAATCTTTTGTCCATGTTTACCCAAGAGCATTTATTGGTACTTTGCAGCCATATCCTCAGCAGATTATGGAACTGTTTCTTCCCCAGCCACAACATCCCACTTTCTATGTGTTTAATGGGAGTTTTTAGGCTGAGAGGGGAATTTCAGCAACTAAATATTAGGTTCATCAACTGCAACTACAAAGGAAATTTTGAAGTAGAAAAATAGTTTGTTTGAATCAGGATTTAGCTTGTACCAGGGAAAAACCTGTTACAGAACAGATCTTATGATGCAAGTATCTTATTATTTGTCTTGCACGGCAACTAGAAACTTCCATGCTAGAGTTTTAGCACCAGTTTGTAATACCTACCATTAAAAAATCAGACTGAAGTATGAAAGTGGAAAAAGTAACCAATTAACTACTTGATTATTAATTACTTGCTGTAACCTGAATAGTAAAGGGGATATTTCCTTCCTTTGCCAAATTAATTCAGACATAACTACAAGTCTTGCAACGCCACCATCTCTCCACTGATCTGTGACCATCACTGCTAACACTGGAATAAGGAAACTTTACTTCACAGCTATCTACCAGGTCCATAATTCCCATCAGGAGTGTTGTCCATGTGCATATACCCTGAGGCTGGTGACTGAAATTCATGGTGGTTTTCAATCCATATCCCGACCTTCACACCTGCTTTTATCTTTACTTTAAAATTTAGCACCAGTTTAAAAACCAGTTTAAAAACAGGCCGTGCCTCTTTCTAGTCAATCAACAGTCTCTTCTCTGCCTGTCCATTGAGACTCCTGGTATAAACCTTGTTTTGTCCAAAGGTCTCTTATGTTGACAATAATTATGTCACAAAAGGCCACAATGCAAATGATTTCTCTATCTTCACTCTGCTTACTCTTGTATTCGATAACATTTGGCTTGAAGTTCATTACAATATTGTCTCAAGTGGGGCAGTTCTTCCTTGTGTCTTGCTCTCCAAGGGAGCAAATCCCATGCTTTTCCCTGGGCTACATCCAACTATTTCCTGGGAGCAACAGCATAAATGCTGAAACACAAGAAAATCCAGGTAAGCATTTGCTGTCAAGGGAGGAGAAAGGAAGGCCTGGTTATGCTTTGTTGGTGTGCTACTCTAAAACACTTGTAATTATGAGCACAAAAATAACTAGTGAACAATTTTGGACTTTTAAGATCTGAGCATAAAATTCAACCAGCTGCTATGCCCCAAAGGACATCCTTTTTGAAACTAGTCAACAGTAAAAGTAAAAAAAATCCAGCCAGAAATCTCTGACTTCAAAAGAATGCAGCTCTGTAAAACCATCTCTCTTGACGGCTTAACAGAACAGCAGCAAATAACCCTTTGTGCTCCAAGTGACAAAATAATCAGCAGACTGACATCAAAATTCTAAAGAGAGCCCACTTAGCAAAGGCATGAATATCAGAAATGCTTCAGCCTGGGGAGTCCCTGGAACTATTTGATATCCTAGTCCAGAGCATTTCTCTGCTCATTTGTATTTACAATATTAAACAGCTTACTCTGCAGCAGCATTCAGAACATGTATCCATAATCCAGCTGGAATAATAACTGCATGGAAGCACAACCTACATCCACTCTGACAGCAGAAAGATGGGAAGACACTGAATACACAGAAAAAAAGTCCTTGACCTGTTTAAGCCATTATTCCTTACATCAATTTAAAATTCATTAGCTTAAATTAAGGATGTCAGCAACTTTTTATTTTAACTACTGTTCTGGAGGAGGCCCCGGAGGAGTGTCAGAAGGTCCATGTGTCATTGATTTGTCCCATATAATTATTTTAACAAACATTTTAACAACATTTACATTTACACATCTACACAGTCAACCTTCAGATAAACATTAGCTATATCTCACCAAAGCGAAACAGCTTCATAAATCCTCTTCTCACTTCTGCTCATACACATCTCCTTTTCTCCTAACCTTGGTACTGCCCTTGAAAGTTAACTCTCTTGGCAGTGCTGGGTTCATAATTAGACTCAAAGGTTTTTCCAACCTAAATGATTCTATGATTTCTCCCCACATTGCCCAGTTAGCGCTGCCTCCCTAACACATCTTCTATAATTCGTAATTTTTAGATTCCCCTCCCTGCTAAACCCATTTACTTAGCTGAAAACTTCTTTGTGTGTCCTTGTCCAATCCTCACCAACCCAGCATCTGTCTCAAGATGAACAGGAAACTTGCTCTAACTTCAATGTCTTACTTTATTCCCTTTCCATTTGCTTTGCAGAAGGAAGTCTCTTCCCTTCTCCAAGTCAGCGTCCCACATTAGAAGCTGGAGCTTCTTCAAATTAATGACGTCATTTAACCAGTTTTTTAGTACAATTTTGTAGGTGGCACTACTCAGTTAATTTTTTGTAGAGGAATCTACTTACAAAGAAGGGGAAAACTTTACCAGAACATTACCAGTAGTGGGTTTGCACTCCTCCACAAAGAACACAGTGCCTCATGGAACACACCAGACTGTGAGCTGAAGAAGCACCACACCTCTTCATACTTGGCCTAGCTCTCTTTCTGTAGAGCTAAGCATTTTCTCTCTTGAAGGGCACTCTTTAAAGCTCACTCACCTCCACCAACAAACAACACTTTAATCTTCTGTGCACTTACAGTGCATCCTTTTGTTTCCAGCAGACTAAGTAAGAAGCAGAATGCCCCCATTCCTCCCTGCACACCACTCTTTCCACTCCACAAAGGAAACCCTTCACCCTTCCCCAACCAAACCACAGCTCTGGAAGCTGCTTCCCAGCTTTGCTCCCAAAAAAGGATGTACTCACTAGGGGTCATTGGTAAATCGAGGAAGCCGTGGCTGAGGGAACCCATAGAGATGACAGTAGAGTACATCAAAGCAGTAGCAGCACATCTCTGCTGTCACCACCAGGTTCTTGGTGCTGTTGGCAGTTCCATTGGGCCGAGTAAGTGGGCTCAGAGCTCCTGAAGTGGGATTCATTCGAGTAATTGGGGAATTTCCTGGGCCCAAAGTCAAGTCAGATACATTCTCCCTTCCATTATTCCCATCTGTATGCTGGTGGTTCTGAAGAGGACCTGAACTGGAGCTTGGTACAGTTGTGGTCTGATTCCCATGACTGTGCGTTCCACTCCCAGACAATTTGGGCTTCTTCACCCCACAACAGCCAGCTGCCAGCTTGGGCTCAAGTGGAGGAACACAGCGTCTTTTTCCCATCCTGCTTCAAAACTCGCTGCCTGGAGCACTGCAGAACCCTGGCATGGAGGGGTGGGGAGGGGGGAAAAGTATTACACAGAGTTACAGGTGAAAAACCAACAGCTGCTTCCTTGCTTCTGCTACAAACAGAGGATGAAAACCCTCCAAACCACGTGACCAAATGCAGCACTAAAGCCAGTTCAGCAGAATGGGTGTTTTCACACATAAATTGGAAGAGTATGGACACAACATGCGTACAATCACACTTTCTAAGGACTTGAACACTTTAATAGGTGGATCATCACAAAAAACTATAACCAGATTTCCCATAAAAAGAACAAAACTGTGGGAAAACAGAAGAAAAAGACTTGGGACTATAGCTACAACCTTTCCACTACTTTTCCTCACCCATTCCTCCTCAGTCAATGCCTGGGAAAAAAAGTGCATTTCCCTTCCCCATTCCCAAGTGCTGAATTACAGCAGCCCAAAATGACACCTTTGCAGCTGGACTCCCAGGGGTGTTGCCCTTGATTTACCACTGGCAAGATCAAAGAGAAGCTAAAAGCACTGAAACCACCATTTTCTAAATTACAGACTATTTTCAAGACCAAGAACTGGAATCTGCATTTACTTTCTGGGACTGGGTTAATGAATACAGCTCCCAAATAAACATGAAGGGTCGGTAGAAGCAAGATGTGCATGACAGGAAGAGCTGAAATGAGCATGGTCTGAACAGAGGAAAGTAATAATAGTAGGAAACAGGCATGGTATAAAAAAATCCAACAATCCAGAAAAGTGTTTTGCCTGCAAAGATGAGAATATTAGCTCATGCACCACAAAAAAGGGCAGAACAAACACAGAGAGGAAAGGCTGTGCAGGACAGCGATGAACAAACATGACAGGCAAGGATTACAGGTCAGGGCAGGAACACCAACGTCACCATGAGGTCTGAATACTCCAGGGAAGAGAAAACCAGTCTGTCAAATGGAACTCAAAGCACGGGCACATGAGTCACAGAGAACAACACCACGGGAGACCAAAGTCACACTCAGCTCTCAGGAGTACCAGGGAACGGCTGTGACCACCAGAGCAGCCCTCTAACCCTCCCAAGCTGAGAGCACAAACACAGTACTGGGGGATGAGAGTTGATTTGCACTGAAATTCAAGTTGTGACAACTCCCTCCTTTCCCGGCATATACAAAGACAGTCAACTTTATTCATGAAGTTTCACCGGTCACAGCAGGAGTCATAGGACTCTCAACTGAACCAAAACTGGTGTAAGGGGTGTTCAGAGGTGCGCCTCGCACGTCCGTAGTGCATGCTCGGCTTAGGAATCCTCACCTCAAGGTTTTAGAAAAACCAAAAGGAACAATTTACAAGATCTAAGGAAAATGATAACTTTTCTTTTGATCTCCACTTTTGCAATAATAAAACAAAAACAAGCAAACAAAAAAACTCAACAAAAAACCCCAAAAATCACCACCAAACCAGGCAAAAGAAAAGCATAACTTTGACAAAGCGACCATGGAAATTCTTCAGTGCCTATTAAAAGTAACCTGCTCTGGCTCTATGGAGCCTCATGAGCCTTCCCCAATTACCACTGACGGCTCAGCCGCATTGGGGAGGATAAATCATTATTTATTTATTTGGAAGCAAAACACTTGATTCAAGATCGGAGACGTGGCAGGGGCAAGGGGAGCTTCCCTCTCTTCTCCCCTCCTCTGCAGCAGAGGCCTAACAAAGGCGGACGCTCGGCTCCAGCTCCGCTTCCCGGGAGCGCCCCGCGGACGGGCAGACGGGGGGCATAAGGGCGGCGGGACGAGCCCCAGGCTCCCGCACACAAACTTTGCCGGGTGTTCGCGGGGGGCNNAAACTTTGCGGGGTTTTCGCGGGGGTCCCGCAGCCCCGCCAGGTCCAGCCTGGGGAGACCCCGGGGACCCCTGGTCCGACCCCCCGAACAGCACCGGGACCGCCAGGGGGCGCCGCGGAGCGGGAACCCCTGCGGCCTCCCCCAGCCCGGGGCGGGCGACGGGGTCCCCTCCACCCCGGCCTCCCTCACACCCCCGGGGGGGGGTCACCCACCTCCTGCACCCGTCCCGGCTTCTCCTCCGCCTCAGCCCCGCCGCCGTCGCTGCTGCCCCGCAGCCTTCTGCCGCCTCATGGGGCCATGGGCCTGGGCGAGGCTCCCCGGAGAAGCGGGCCCGGCGGGCGGGGGAGCGGGCAGGGCCCGCCGCGGCCGGGGCTTCCCGGGGCGGCCGGAGGACCGGAGCGAGGCCGCGGGCAGGTCCGCCGCTATCCCGGCAGCCTCCTCCTCCTCCTCCTCCTCCCGGCCGTGAGGTAATGAGGGACGGACACTCATAGTCCGCCAGCCACCCGGCGGCGCTAACACAACCAAGGCCCCAGGGCGGGCGCTCTGTCCCAAGCGGGCACCATAGAGACGCCCGCTTCCGTGCCCTCCCCGTCACGTGAGCACCGTACGTGCTGAACAAACAGTTCCGGGGACGGGGACGTCACTTAGCAGTATCGCCGCTGCTATTGGCCAGCGGGGGCCAGGACGGCACTAGGGGCGGGACGTGGGGCAGGGAGCGTCCATTGCGTGGCTCGAAGCGGGGGATTTACTCTTCCTCCGGCTGCCCGGAGCGTTGGTGCGGCCCGTCGCGTGTGGGGCGGGCGGTGTGAGGGGAGAGCAGGGCCCCGGCTCGGCCCTGTGGGGTGCAGCGGCTCTGGCCGCTGGGACCGCTTTAGTTACAGTCGCGTGTAACGTATTTGTGGCAGGAGCCATCAATAGCACAAGCGCACCAACGTGGAAATCGCTTTTTTAGTATTTCCAGCTGCCAACGAGGCGCCTAAGTCCTTCCCTCCACCCTTCGTCACAGCGCCATAAAACCCAAAGTAGAGAAGTAGTTACTTCTAAAAGGGTTTTAGGACACCTTGTAGAAGCAGCCTGTGCATTCCACTCTGAAAGAATTCTCTGGCAGTGGGCGGAGTGGAGGGGCATGGTTTGTTGTGCGAGGTGTGCTTGGTGTACATAAGGGACGGGATAGAGAAAAGCACAGTGCTCATTCCTAATTCCCTTCCAACAACACCGGTGAAATACCTGGGTCAAATGAAGAGTAAACTTTGCATAGCCCAGAGTACCCACACTGCATATTCAACCCCAAGAGACAAACTGGCTGCATCAAACTTTCAAGACCGCAAAATGGAATTTATGCCATTTCTGATCGAAGCTTAAGCAATAAATAAGAGGCATAAAAATGTAATATGGAGAAATCTGGTTGAATGTCAGTGGATTGTACTGTCTCCTACAGAATAGAATCACAGAATGGTTTGGGTAGGAAAGGACCTTCAAGCTTGTTTTGTTCCACCCCCTGCCATGGGCTAGGACACCTTTCTACAATTTGCTCCTGGCATTCAACATTACAGAATCTACATGGTTTCCACAGCACAAGAGCAGCACTGTAATCACTGCCATTCTAAGGCTATGGAAGAGCATCATCCTTTTTAAGTCTAGATGGCAGCCTTGAATACCAACTTAGGAAAACTAAAGATTACAAAGAATCCTGTCAGAATACTCAGAAGAGATCAAGAGTGAGTTCCTAACTTCTGCAGTGTTTAAAGGAATCCTTCCCTCCCTTCTTACCCACACCCCATCCCCACATACCTCACTCCTTGCTAGTAAAGCCCTGGATTGCACCTAAAACCCCATAGCCAAGACATGGAACAGTTCCCAACCCTACAAAAGTCCACTTCATAATCATGAGAGAGCTTCTCCTAGAGTCCTTAGGAACCTGGGAGTGTTGGTGCTGTAGTATTACCTCGACAACATCAAACAAATACTTGACCAGTCTTGCATGTTCTTCTGTTCCTGAAGCACAAGAAATGTGAGGTGATAGCAGCAATTTAATTACCACCTTTTCTGGTCTTACCTCTGCTTTTAATTTCAACATATACACACACAACTACTGTAACTTTTCTCATATCAAAGTTACATCATTATATTAGAATTGCATCTTACAATGGACGTGGTTTCATTTGCACAAGTAAAATCAAGCTAATAGTAAAGACTACTATCCAAAGCTGAAATAAAACTCGGCTTGTATAAAAACCACAGAAACAGTGTGAATATGGACATTCTACTTACTTCTCTAATTATAAAAATCAGGAAGTAAGAATTAAATACTATATTTTAAATCTAAGTTCAGAAAGAACTCAGTTCTGAATAAAGGCAAGATAACAGTACTGTATCTGGATGAGGAAAACAATATATTCCTTACAGAGTTAGTTCATGACACGTTTCCTGCTGAGGAGACTAAAAATGAACTAATTTAGCAATTCTTCTAAAATATTAAGATTAAATGCACAAGCGCATGGAGGATAATCCATATTTCATCTTTAGGACCTGAACTGGGAACTGTGTTACTCACCCTCCACAGCACAGGGATTGGACTGGTTCCCAACATGCTCTTTCTTCTCCCGCCAGGCTTCTTCCAAAGCTTCGTTTTCAAGTTCACAGCTTGAAGAGTTTCACTGGTACAAAGGTACACAAACTGCTCACATACAAAACCCTCCAATTCCTTTATTCATGTTTTCAGGATGTATGTGGTACGTACAATTAACATTACACCAGCTACAGCACCTCTGTTGCAAGAGGTACCTCAACACAAGTATCCCAGAGCACCAACACAGACACAGACACTACAATATCACTTGGAAATTATTTCCCCCCTCTCCCCTTTTATTTTCTTTTTAATCTTGACAGCTAGGACTTCTGAGCTGTTGGAGATTCTTTGTGGCAGATCCCCTAGTGCAGTGGCACTGGTGTAAGAAGGCTGCTTTAGACACTGGAAGGTCAGAACGAGAACTGAATTGGATAACTGAAAGAGGTGCCATTTCCACTGCTGGAAACTTGGCTGCTGTCTGGGTCCATAGCTGTATGTCAGCCTCCTGGAGTCCCCTGCACAACCTCCTGCATTACAGGTGTGTCCATACCGGACATATCAGGAGTTAAACAGTGGGACTGGAAAGACTAGAAAGGGATGAGCCTGAGAGAAATCTTTGTTCATTATGACAAGATCAAGGACAATCCCTTCAGGTCACCAGGCTTCACATGTCCATCTGTTCCCTAAACTCATCCTTTTTTTATTCCAATGCTCTGCTTAAAAACAAACCCAAGCTACAAAAAGGTTCAGCTCCATTCTGTACACGTTTTCCATTTCCAAAGTCTGCATTCAAACCTTCTCCTTTCGCTTCAATTTGGACACTTTCTTGACAGTTCCATTCTTGTTTAGAAGCTTCAAAACACGATCCTTGTGATCCAAGACCTTTAGCATGGAGTCTCGAGCCTCATTGATTTGATCCATCACGAGTTTACATCTCTGCATGTTCCCCTGAAACGAAACACTTGTCATCAACTGCAGAATGCCTGCTCTAAGTAATACCTTTCCATTTCCCTATTTGTGCCCCTTGTAAGTGATGACACAGGAAGTGAATCCAGATGTGTTTTTTGTATCAGCTTTAGCTTTTACTAACAGCAGTAGGACTCATTGTAACTAAGGGAATGGTTTTGGGTTGGGAGGCCACAGGACCTACCTGAATCAGTTCATTGATTCGATGCAAGTCATCATCGGTTGCTGCCTTTTTCTTAGGAATGAGTCCCTCCTGCAGGGCAGTCAGTCTCTCATACACATCATGCTCCAGGTTTGTCTAAAAGACATCAGCCCTTCATGAGAAGGGTCACTGCCAAGCTGGCAAACACTTGCCCATGTTAACAAAGCTACACAGAAACAGTGATAATCCATTCCCCTCTCAGCTGCTCTTGTCAGTGATTCAGAAGATGGAGCCTCTGACAAAATGTGGCACTATCATTCCTTTTAACATCCTATTTACAGGATTGCTCCTCTTCTGAAGAAACATGGATCCTACCGCAACTGCTTCCCCTACTGCTCAAAATACTATTCCAGGAATGCAGAGGTTTTGGGGAGTTTGGTGCTAAAATGCAGAGCACCTACCTCACCCCCAACCTGAAACAGAAGCATCCAGGAATGTGGATCAGTGCTGCCTCCTCAGATCAGCCGCACCATCCCAAACAGACGCTTCTTCAGACCTGTGCATCAGCAGGAGGGAGTTGCCAGTTTTGATCATCTGTACAAAATACATCAGCTCTTATGTCTGGATCAAAACCAACACTCCAAGTTTCCAAGCCACTTATGCCACATTCCTGAGAAAGGGGAAAGCATGTCCCACTCCCTTTGGGCGCTACACACCAGCTCCTTTAGGGTATCCCGATGTACTGAGTTTGTAAGAACATCTTCCTGTCTTACACAGCTTCATGTCCCATCATGTTGCAGGAAGCTCCAAGCCCCATACACCTACCAGCTGTAGTAGCTGCGCTGCACAGAGATGGACCTTCCACCCTTGTGCACGACAGGACACACCCTTCTGACTGGCAATCTCTTGCAGCATGGCCTTCTTTTCTTCTGTCACCAGGAAACACAAGAATACAGTACTCAAATTTCAGGAGTTGGCCAGTTCCCTCTCCTCAAACAATAACCCTAGTTCTGCTCCCCCTCCATCCTAGTAAATGACAATGAACAACATTTTGATTCAGACAGGAAAGTGACTTCCCACCTGACTGTTGCTGCATGCACCTGACTGTTGCTCTAATAGGTTATCTATACTTTCAGAAAGATTATATCATAACCAATTTTTTCTCAATTAAAGAATGTAGTGCTCAATGTTTCAAACACCTGGCACAAACAAGTAAATGGTCCATCTTGTACTGCTTCTACTCTCTCTTAGATGTATTTGCAGAGTTGTGAAAACCCAGTCTGCTTAAAAATTCTAAAATGCTCACTAAAAAGTCTGGAAGACAGTATCTGATCTTTGTTTTCCTTGTATTAGGTAAAAAAATCTTCTTTAAAAGCCCATTTGTTACTTGACAAGACTAGTTACACTAAATATAGAATATTTGTGATCAAACTGGCCACCATTAGGTGGCAAATGAGAAAACTCAGCTGCAGCCCATCACCACAGCATGTCACTTTTTTGAGACCTTTTGTGAGCAAGTTTCTAGCACTGCACATAAGCAATAACCACACCATTTTTTCATTTATAAAACTACAGCTAATTCTGTGTAACCTCCTTTCTCTCCATTTTGCTCCATGCAGAGACTGACCTTTGACTCGGATGTCGCTGTATCTCTGGAAGTGGTGGTAAGCAGCTTTCCAGGGGTTGCGGTAATGACGGAGCAGTGTGATCGGTGGCCTGGGACGCACAGGGACGTATCTTACACCTTCCTCATCTACAAAAGGATCCAGAACTGCATTATCATCGAGGAGCAAAAGCAGGTCAGCATCCACAAGAACTTCAGCAGATCAGTAAGTGCCACCTCATACAAAATGCGTGTTGAGAAATTTCATTTTCTCTGACGTTTTCCCAGCCCTACACAAAAAGTGGTGTGGAATAGATACTTGGATCCACTTATTTGTATTTAGGAAGTGGGAATGTGACAGAGCACTTTCTCTGAGAAACAAACAGAAGAGAAAATATGGACTCCTAAGTAAGAACAAAGACATCAGAGATGTCATTACCTATATATTCCTTTGGAGGAGACTTTCGCTTCTCTGCCTTCACCAGCAAACTTTTGGCAGTGGATTTCTCATCATCAGTGCTGTTTGTTTCCATCATGTCTCCTTCCTCTGTGGAGATGACATGCTGCTGCTTACGGGGTTTCTTCCTCGGTGAGGCACCCGGTGGCAAATCGCTTGGAGGCATGGAAAGATTGTTGGCCAGCAGTGCCAAAGATGGAGACACAGTACTTGTAGTCAAAGGAGGGACTGCTGAGAGGAAGGAAAGAAAAGAACCCGAACCATCAGCAGTGGGAAGATAACACCAAATCCCTACACTCGTGATAGGAGACTGCAGCACTCTTCTTGTAGGAGTCTGCTTGTACTGCCAAGCCCTCAGCACTGCTCAGCAGGTCACTGCACCAACCAACACACCTGTGCAGCTGGCAGCAGCATAGCAGGCAATCTGAAAGAACACTCCCTGAACCCGGAGGGACAATCAACCATGACCAAGGCTGCAGCACAAGATTTCTGGGTTGGGATCTCTTGATAATTTGACCACAAATGCCAGGAAGAGACAGAAGAACCCCTAAAAGCTTAATGCTATTTGCCCATGCTCCAGACACATCTACAGCAAGGAGTTGCTTTCTCACAGCTTCAAGGAGAGTGGCAAAACTAATAGCTAAACCTGAACTCTGACAACCATGAACGTGGGATGCATTCCTATCACTTTGCCACTCTATAGTGCCCAATAAGATCCATAAGGCTCTGAATTTACTGACTATGCCATTTGATAGCAACTATGACCAGGCTGGATAAGTAAGGCAATATAAGGAACATTTTGAAAAGTTCTAGATAAAAATATGCATGAATCACATGAGGGCTCTAGGAAGTCCTACTTTGGCCATGAATTCCTCACATACAAGAAAGGCCACTGGACCTGAACAACAGGATTTGTAAACAGACTGAATTGAACTGACATAATATGTTGGTACCATGTATATTTTAGGCAAGGAATTCACACAGACTCTTTTGGAGTTGAATCATTTGAACATGAATAAAGCAGCCACAGTAAGAAGTGATTTCATGGCAGATTAGGAAAAAGGAAAAAAGATATTTATAAAGCATATGGGAACTCTGGTGCTCTGTGCTACCATGGAAGAGATGTCATTTTCAAGATGAAACTGTTGAAATCCACCTAATTCCTCCACTGTCTCAAAAACAAAAAAAGCAACCTGCTGATTCCCAGCCACCTACCAGATACTGGTCGCATGATGTCCATGGGCTCCATTTCCTCTTTGATTTTGATCTCTGGTACCACAGGGCCCAGCACTGCTGACAGAGCCCCACTCATGGTGGATGGAGGAGCAGGTGCTGCCACAATGGTGGTAGAAGTTGGTGGGGCAGCTGGAACAGCTCCTGGAATGGCAGACAGTGCTGCTGCAGGCTGGGAGGTGGGACTGGCGGCCGCGATGATCGTCGGAATGGCAGAGGGGGGCTGCTGGGAGGTTGGGGGCACTGTGATGGTGGGCTGCTCACCACCTTGGTTACACACTGCCTCCAAAGACACAGGCACTGGAGTAGCCATGGACACATGGATTTCAGGCTTTGGCTTGCCACTGTAGCAGAAATAAAAGCAAAGCAAAGTGAAGTGAATTGTATCTCAGCTGTGAGCACCCAGCACAAAAGGAATGAGCCACACTGGAATCAGGCTATCCAGTTTTTCCTGCACCCACCTGGCTCAGTTAAGTGTTTAGGAACAGGAGATAGCATAATCTCAGTTATATTTCCTCCTCCTCTCCCTTTCTAATCCTTTGTATTGATTACAGATACTACTTTTTTCCATTCACCATGACAAACAAATCTCATGACTAATCCCAGGCAACTTCAAAATACTTGTAAAAGGATCAAAATAGTTTTACAATGCAGCCAAGAAGAACTATTACCCAAAACTGTACTGGCCCCATCCTCTGCAGGAGCTCCCACTGTGGCTTGCAGTTATAAAACAACAAATTGTAAAGCTACTGAACTCAAGTGAAGCAGGGCAGAAGTTGCATTTACCTTTCCTCAGCATTAATATTCAAGTACTATAGAAAAAAGTTTTGAGGCCTATCTCCCCTTACAATAGCAGAGAGTTTTTGTTTGTTTCTGTGAAAGCTCATCATCACAGCTTTTAAAGCTTTCCTCAGCTTCACAAATAGCAGAACTTGTCAAGGCTGTTTGTTTGTCACAAATTCAAAATAGATTGTTTCTCGAAAGAAATAAAAATGCTCCAATAGCCAAAGAACACAACTCAAACAAATATAATGAAACTATTATGCTGCAGTTGGCTGTTTCCTGAAGTCTTACCCAGCAGGCCTTGGTGATCCAGATGTGCTTCGCATAGTACTCTCCACTCGTGTGCTGGCCACTTCAGGTGGCTGAGGGGGAATTAAGCTTTTCCGGACTGCCAGTCTGAAAGAGACAGAAAGATCTAAGATTCCCACCTCCCTGGTGCAAAGACAAACACCCCTGAGAACAAAGAAATCAGCTCTCTTACACAAACCAGGGCACTAGTTATAGCTGTAGCACTGCTCTCTCTCTTCAGTGTAACCACAAAGAGTCTCATTTCATTTTTCAAATTAGGCATTTTATTTTCTTTTGAAAGAAAAGATTAGTTGCTCTGGCCTAGTCTCACTTTAGGGCTTCTCCAAGAACGCCAGCTTTACTTTCATCTCATCAGTGAGAACACTTTGCTGCAACTGCCAGGCTCCAGCAGTAGACAGAGGGGTCTGGCCATGCCTCTGTCCAGCACTCTGGCTTCAAGACTGAGCAAATCACCTGGAACTAAACAGTGCTCAGATGGGCATCTGCTCCCTTTAGCTTGGACCTGACTGTCAGAGCCTGACTCCAGGACCTCAAGGCCCGAGTGCAGATATTAGGATTGATTAAAGTACTTCAGAGACTATTTAGTCTCCTCTAGGACTGAAAAGTCAAATTGCTGTCCAAAATATCAGCCTCTCAAATGGAAACAGAACAGTCTTTAGTGATCTACTTGACTCTTTTAACTTCTTTTTCAGTTTTACAGCTTGCAGCTTCTCTGCCTTAAAAAAGGTTTCCACCCACATAAAAATATGCAATTTTAATTCACAGGACATATTAGTTCCAAATGTTTTCAGCTGCTAGTTGGGAGGAGATGTGTTGTTAATTCTAAAGCTGTCTCTTGCCTCTTTATTAAGGCATGTAAAAATAGACAGGCAACATAAAATATTTTAAGAGTTTAGGTTACTCCCTCCCTTTTTCTTAATCAGATTTCACAGCAGGGTACTAATCCTATCCTTTCCACTCATCCACATATTCTTCCAAGAAAAGCACTGAAGACAAAGCACCCAATTCTAATTTTAGTAGACTATGAACTCTTTCTTCTTATCACACTAAGCAAAAAAGCCTCAAATCCACTTTCTCTCAAAAGGTCACTTTCAAGACCTAGGAGACAAACTGTCCTTCTTCCCATTTTATTGACTCTACAGAGTTCCATTAATTCCCATTATTACTGACTCCACAGAAAACCATATCCTGACCTGGGAGAGGAAACTGATCAGCAGGTTACTTGCAACCATTGCTGACTATAATCTGCTTGTATATAAGTATTCCTTATATCCACTGAAATGATTGCTTTTGGCTGGGTGGGATTGCATGGAAGTGTCACCCATGTGTAACCTTCAGTTCTACTCACCCATCCGTGGCTGGTTTCTTGCGAAGGATGCTGGGGCGTGGGGAGGAGCCCTGGGCTGGAGCACTGGCACTGGCACTCTGGTTGTGGGTTTGCACAACTGTAGTTGCTGCAGAAGCAGTGTTGAATGTGTTGCTAATAGGATTGGCTACAATGGTGGCTCCATCTGCCAAGACTACTGCTGGGAAGGATGGACATGGACACAGCACAGATGAAAACAGAGAGTGGAAAGCAGCAGTTACTTAATGGAATGTGATCACAAAGCAGGTGTCTGCAGAGCATATCTTGTCCATTCTCTGAGTCTCTCAGTCTTTAACTGCAGTGTTTTCAGACTCCTTTGTAAGCAATACCTTTGCCTTGAGCAATCTGATCACCGAACCCTTCCGTAGGGAAGACAGAAACTACTTCCTGTCTAATAACAGCTTCTAGGGAAATAATCTTTTCCAGAATGCAATGAAAAGGCAGAAATCACTAGGGATATCACCAACACAATTGGGTCAACAGAGCAACACTTCTGGTAGAGCCGATGTGGCAACACACACCAGTTGTACGTAAGCTGCATCAGTTGTGTTTGCACTCTGAGATTGTGTCAGAGCCCCTTTGGCCAACTGAGGGACGCAGCGCACATGGACAGTCAGGAAGTCACTGTGCAGTGCCTGCCAGCTATGCAACAGCATCTTCTCCTGGATGCCATATCCCATTCCTCCAGTAACTTGTTGGGGCTTTGTCAGACCAATCATTTATAATGAAAGATGATTTCTGTCACAGCTCAAGATCAGGTTATCAACAGCAGAAGGTACCTGGTTATATTCTAATTGTTCCTGGGATCTAATGCACAGCCAGCAAACATTGCTCACTTTTAAATTACTTTTCCTACAAGGCCTTACTGAAGGCATCTGTTTAAGCTCAGGCATCACCAGTCTTTTCCACTGAAGTAACCCATCCAAGGCTACCCACATGCTCTACCTAGCACGCTTTAAAATAAATCAGTTCAGAAACTGGGAACAGGTATTTGCTGGGAGAATATGTGCATTTATATCTAGACTGCAGAGACTGTAACAACATAATCAGTCAGAGCCGAATGTGCAGGACAGTAACTGAGCTACTCTGTCTCTCTCTGAAGTGAGGAACTGGCTGGTTGCTCTTACCTGAGGTCTTGGTGTCGCCTGGTGGCTGCTGGGCACCGATGGGCGCTGGCTGCAGCCCCTGCGCGCCCATGGGTGCAGCAGGGTGCAGTCCTTGGGTCCCAATGGGTGCTGGCTGGATGCCCTGGGCACTGATGGGGGCAGGCTGGATGCCCTGGGCACTGATGGGGGCAGGCTGGATGCCCTGGATGTGCCGAGCATGAGATGCATCGACTGTCATCAGCTGCATGGGGTTCAGGTGCACAGTGGAGGCCACTCCAACACTGGTCTGAGCTGTGATGGCTGAGTTGGGTGCCTGGGCTGAAACTGGGAGCAACACAGACACCTCACCAACAGGTAACCTCAGTTTCCCCTACCATTTCTTGCTCAAATACTAATTTTTTAAAGATTTCTTTTTGCTTTGAAAAATTAATTAGTCAGTCTGCTTGTTGCAGTAGTAAATATGAGAGTAGAGAAGATTGTCTGCCAGAGGAATTAAACATTACTGTTGATTTTAATTTCATTTTTTATTTCAAATTGCAGCAAGAGAGAAAAGTCTGCTTTTCGGTAGACTCAAATTACAGTCTCAAAATGCCATGCTCTATTTTTGCTTACTATTGTATTTTACAGTGCTTGCAAGTACCAACACTTGGCATTTTTTCCTGCCTAAAAAACAGTTTAAAAGTAATCAGAAATCTAAGTAATTTATTGTGCTCTGAAGATGACTCAACTCTGAAGTAGAACACAACCTTATCTGGCCTTAGAATAGGGCTCAGTTATAGGCTGGAACCCACAGCTCATATGAACGCAATTATCTTTTAGTGGCAGAATACTGTTCCAACAATATACCTTCTCTAAGTAGCTCAATTCATTTAAATCAATTCACAACTCTAAACAACTGATTCCATCTTTTCAGATCCACTATACAGTGTGTTACAGTTCTCCCATGCAGCACCTAGATAATACTGTTGGACCACTTGCAGACCCTGGAGCTCCAGATTTCCAGGCTCTGCAGAGCTGCACCAGGATTTCTGCAGCCACACACAGCATGGAAGTGTGAACTTGCCAACAATGGTCTTGCTTGCTAACAATGCAGAACAAGCTGGTTTTATCATTGTAACAGGATTTCCATCAAGTTCTTGTGCTGACAAGACACTCTAAAAACAGGCGTCAAAAACTGAAACCAGGTCCCTGAAAATGGTTCTGTATAAAGTGTGGCACATTTATTCTCTTTGTCAAAACACTGTTGTTGCAAAAATTCCCAACAAAATCCTTTTAGGATACCAAGTAAAACACAACCAGCATTTGGAAAACCAAAGCCAACATTCTTCATCCAAAATTCTGTGTTCACTCTCCTTATCTCAATGATCTTTTAAAAAGTCTCCTCTATGTGTCCTCTGTACCCTCACTCAGCTGTGCTCAGCATAGGTGTACCTCCCTTCTCATACTCTGAATGCTCTGCTTTCAGTTGCCACCACCAGCTGCCATAATTAACACCTTCCATGGATTCTTCAAGTCAATTTAACATGTAAAATGTCTCTGACAATAAGCTCCTGATGAAGAACATGCATCACCATTTATACAAATGAGCATTAGCCTACCACCATCCCAGTACACCTCCATAACTGGAGCCCTTGACTGTCTGCAACTATTTTCTGTCAGGGAAGGTTTAGATTGGATATTAGGAAAAAACTCTTTACATAAAGGGTTGTTAAACCCTGGCACAGGCTGCTCAGGAAAGCGGTGGTGTTCCCATCCCTGGCAGTATTTACAAGATGTGTGGATGTATCACTTGAGAAAATGGTTTAGTGGTGGCCTTAGGAGTGCTGGATTAATGGTTAGATTTGATTCTCTTAAAGGTCTTTCTCAACCTAAAGAACCCTATGATTCTGCACTTCCCCGTTCAACAAATAAGCTTTGCCACCTCCCAGTCCTTCTGAGTTTCCTCTGTACTGCTCACAGGTAACATGCTGCTTGCAGACACAGATATGCCATGAAAATCCACATCGTGCACGTTCTTGCAGTCTGGAGAGTGGAAATTATCACATTATAGAGAACAGCCCAGTAAAGTAAAAATATTCAAAATTTTGTCACAGAATGACATAAGTTTGGGTTGTGCATAATTTTTTGACTGCAAATTACTGTGACTGTTCAAATACATTAATTGCTCCATTTTTCTAAACAGAGCAGTAATGAAAGTGTGCAATGCAAGTTAGCTTTTCCCTTTTTGGTTCAAGTTTCTTTCTCAAACTGCACATTCATGTGAAAAGATATTAAAAGGGCTTATCAGAACACCAGGGAATGAAGATGCATCAAAGAATTCATTTGGTTTGGAGGAGCCGAACTATTTTGATTTGTAGACTCAAAACTTTTACTTATAGACACACAACCCCTGGAATATCAAATATGAAACTCCTGAGAAAACTCTTAAGTAGTTCAGCACCCCTTGTCCATGAGTTTTCCCCTCTGCCAACAAATAATCAGAGACTTTTTGTGACTAATCGACAGAGTCAAGCGCAAATCCTTTTCGTTCCTTCCATCACTAAAGCACATCCATAAGCTGAAAGCTCAACAAAGCACCTGAGGCTGCTTGCCCCAAGCTAGGCTTACCTGGATACTGGCGGATGGTGGACACAGAGCTGGTGATGGGGGTGTAGGTGTGGGCAGTCAGAGGGTAGGCAGAGGGGGGGTAGGTAGGTAAGAAGTACTGGAACTGGACAGGCACCGACTGCCTACAGGCATCAAAGAGAGCAAGAGTTAAATGAGTTCAACAGATAACCTTCAGCCCCTGCCCTTTAGCACTCCCTGTGTTTTTCCAACTCATCTGTCATAAGCTACCAATTACCTCAGCTATCTTAACTGATTCAAAACTACCAAATCCCCCCACCCCGTTTTTTACAACGTTATTTCCACCACATCAGAACGCAGAAAAGCAGCAGGGCACTCAAACCCTACTCATACACACTCTCATTGGTAGAGCTGTTAGTTCTGTGCCCACCTGTTATCATTCCTGGTTTCCATGGCTACTGGGTTTGGAGATGCTCGGTGGCTGGACAGAGGTATGAGGTTACTCCTCTCTCCTGTGTAATCAGACTGGATCCGGGGAGAAGTGTGTGTGATTTGCTGGGGAACCACTTTAGCTGCATAAAGACAAACATGCCATCAGCTGGCAGTCAAAGGAAAGAGTAGTAAACACTGCAAAGGCAAGATCAAGAACCTTGTCAAACAACCAACACTACTCCCTCCCTTCCCCCTTAACCCACAACAACCCACCCCATCTACAGATGACTTCCTATCCACAATAGGCCAAAGGCAAAAGGAGAACAAAGCATTTCTTATCAACTTATATCAGAATGGATGGATATTCTAAACACATATATAAATTATACTTGCTAAGAAAGTCACTTCAGTGCTCAGATTAAGTTAATTTTTTTTAGGATCAGCCAAAACCATTCTGTTGTCAAGAACAAGTTATCTGAGTTTTGAAAGCAGAGATTAAGGGAAATGGGACCAAGGCAGACAAGTGTCCGTAGACAGCGGCCACAAAAAGGAAGAAAACACCTACAAAAGCTTTACAAGAAACACTGATGTATGAGATACAATTTCACTCCTTGGGAATTTATGGTTGGAGAGAAGATTACAAGATTTCAAAATAACAAGGAGGTCAGCAGGAAAACAGACAAACAAAAGGAAACTTGGGCAGTTCTGTAGGAAACATCTCAGGCATATTCCATATCCAGGCAAATAAAGTTCCCACCTTTATGCCTTTGTGTTTTACATTCAAGTGAACACACTGATCAAGTCCAGCTAGGCTACACTTAATGCCTCAAGAAGCACATGAAGTAACTTAGAAAATCAACTATGAAAGCCATAGTTTATCACCAAGCAGTTAAAACTTTTAGAGTATCCAGTGCTCTAAATTGTTCACAGGTTGTGAAATGCCAAAAGGCCCAAGTTTGTCTAAAAATTCTCAAAAGAGAAAGTAAATGAGCCATTTTATTACCTGCTCCTCCTAGAACATCTATTTCTTCCTGGTATTAAAAAAAATTACAACAGCAGACCTGTTAATTGGTTTCTCCCAGCTTGATCTGATTTTCTTTCCCTCCTTAATTTGCTAACATGCAAACACTTCCAGCATACAGAGAAAAATTGAAGCATCAGTTACACACTTTCCTGAGAACTGAAATCACTCACCAACTGGGATGTTTGAGGTCGTGACAGCTGTAGCATGGGAAGAATGTGAGGGCATTGTCATGGTAACAATGGTGCTTGTAGGCGCTTGGGTGTGAGATACAGAACCTGAAGAAAAAACCCAAACTTAATGGGAGATCTTTCTTTGGAGCCCTACCATGCCAGTGTATCTACATCCTAACTTCCCTGAAGAACTCAGTAATTTCTCTCCTGAAGCCTGCTCATGCACCTTCAAATGTAGTCTTTACCATGAAAAAAGATTTGCTCAAAAATGATTGGGTTCTAAATTCAAAGAAGAAAGCCAACAAAAAGCAACAAACCCCACCCCTCACAATGATGCTCCCACAACGGCATTATGAATACTCACCAGCTGTGGTTGCTGAAGCAATGGTATTTGTTGCCAAAATAGGTGCCACAGTTGCTGCTGCCACTGGAGTACCAGTACTGAAAATGGTTTTCTATGAAAAGAAATTCTTCAGGTTAGAAGACTACTACATTTAAAATCTATATTTAGTATGGAATCATCTTGCACTGACCATACAAAACATTAATTTCTAACTCATACTAACTCTTCTCCAAAAAATCAGCCTACAAGCCATAAACAAAAGAGATCTCAAGAAGCAGCAAGAGGGTTTGTTGCTGCTTGCAGTTTACCTGAGCCATGGTGTGGAGCTGTGGTTTCTGTGCACCTATGGCTGGGTGTGAGGGCAGTGTGATCCGCGTGGCCGTGTCCCGCGGCTGCGCCGGCCGCTGGATGCTGATCGCTGCAGAAGGGGGGTGCTGCTGGATGGACAGCGTGGGGCGACTGGGGAGGAAGCACAGTAATCATCAAGATAACTGTGTGGTTACTGAATATGACAGATACAACACAGGGACACTCATCAGGCCTCAGTCTCCTCCCCAGTCACAGCAGTGCAGCTGTCAATCACATGGCAAAGCTACATAAGGAATTTGAGCTACTGTTCTGTCCTCATCTGCCCTATGTACCCAGCCAGGAGGGCAGTCTTATCATATCATATCAGCTCTTATCAGTTCATAAAGGGAACTTAATTTCAGCATTCATGCATCGCTTTTCACTGTGTCTTCGTAAAAAATACAGGCCAAATATCCACAAGTTCCTGCAACACAAACTGTGCTGTCCAGGGAGTGGGACTTCAAAAGTGATTTATTAAGGTCTTTCCTTCTCATAATAGAGCAGCAGTTCATGCTTATACCCATTTTTAGTCACAGAACTGTAAGGATTTGCATGGTGAAAGCATTACTGCTTTGGTTTTATACCATCTCACAAATAGAGGATTATCAGCTCTGGCTGATTAGCATTTCCTCTTGCTGCATTTCTGTCAAATACAGAGTTTCTGTAGCTTTTACCTGAGGGTTGACTCTGTGGCATGTGCTGCTGTTGTGGTTATAACAGGGGACTGAGCTCTTGTGGCTGAGACAGTTGCCACCACTGCAGGAGGAATAGTGCTTGAAGTCGTCACAGGAGGACGAGACTATTAAAAAAACCACAAAAACAAAGAGTCAAACAGAACATTCAGAAAGGTAATTCTGCTGTTTAGAGAACAACTAGGAATTACTTGATTAAAACTGGTTTCCCTGCACCTTATCACTAAGTTTTGGCATTCTGAGACATTTCCAATCTTTTTTAATTGATCTGCAAGCTCCTAAGCAGAACTGTCCTGGTTTTTCAACACATACAGCACTGGAACCAGTAACCAGCAAAGTTAACAAGGATGGATCTCTTGAAGGTCTTTAGAAAAAACCTCAAAGGTCAGTGCCCTTCAGAATGAAAAGAAATTCCTGTACACATGAAGTCAGAGGTGAAGATGTTTAACCCTCTATCCTAGGGCTGAACACTAGCACTGCCGTAGAGAGGAAATCTTCTCCTTATACATGTACAAAAGCCAAGTTATACAGAAGCATATTAGAGTGAGATTTCAAAAATTTTACATCAGCTCATCTACTGAACAATAAATCAACACCAGCACATTGTACCAGACTTTACAGACTTGAAAAAAACTTGAGCATGTCTGAATTAAACTGTCTTTCCAGCTTCTAAGCACTTTGGAGACAGATTAAAACCCACCAAGTCTATGAAGGAAATATAGAAAATAGACCTGCAAGACAGCTGACAGTAGCTTCAGCCCAGTGAACAGGCAATGAGAGGTTATACATTACAGACTGTCAGGAAGCATTTGGAGCTGGCAGTCAGTGATTTGCAGAGCTGCCTGGCTGCTACCTGCCTGGATTGGCTGGTGAATGATGTGCTGAACTGCTGGCTGGGCTGCAGCTGCATTTGGCAACTGGGAGGCTGGTCTCAGGACTGTGGTTACTTTAGAACTGGACATCACTGCAGCAGCTGCTGCACCTAAGGAAGAAACCAAGTGTGTTAAAATTCTGTGCACCCAACAGTTCCATTACAACCACAAAAAGACCCTGACATCAGCTGGTGTTTCAGTTCTAATGCATTTCATATTCAGCTCAGTTCATGTCATGCTAGTGTAAAAAATAAGGCTTTCAACAAACATACATAAGGTTTACAAAAGCATGTGTGGAGGGATAGGTATTATTTTAAAATTATTTGCTTTAGAAGTATTTCTTATTCCCCTATAACAGCCTTGTATTACAAATCCCATGTTTTCTTATTCTAAGCTATGGAAGTCAGTAGAAATAATTCAGTTTGATTACTGGGCCAATGTGTAAATAGGTCACCTGATACCAGCAATAATCTCACTGCAGCTGATGAAGTTCAGAAGAAAAATACTCTTGCAAAAGAAGGAAACCAAAAGAAGGAAACACTACACAAAACAAAACAAACAGCAATGCCTCCTCCCAAAAAAACAAGATCAAAACTCTATGCCATTTAAACCTGCAATTGATTAATCTGTCTCCTGTCTGATGACTCCTGATCATAATAAATCACAGCAGTGGAAAATAGCCTTGCAATCAGTTGATGGACTGGATTGCATACCTTCTGTACATGTCCTCCATTGAAATTACTACCTCAAAAGTTAACATTCAAACCCAGACAAAAAGAGCAGGGAAAAAAAGAAAATGTGTACTGGGAGTCTGTGGCAGCTATCCCCTCAGAAACAGGAACAACACTACTGCAGCTACAGATAAATCTCCACAGTCTTTCCACCTGCTCTAGCTAAAGAAGATTATGTTTTTGCTCATGTGAATTTATTTTTCCCGAGTGAGCAAATAACATTGAGCATAAAAGGAACAAAACTGATAAATGGTACTTGGAATTTAGATCAATTTAAAGCTGAAGTGCAAACCTAACCCATAAGACTTTGAAAACAAAGCTGCAGTCATAAATCTAACAGGCTGTACTGAGCTCAGGGCTGCATTGAGGGGCTGATATGTTTTGCAAGCTGTAGCATCCAAAATCCTGGGAAACAAGAGCCTGTAGTTATCACCAGCATTTAACTCAGAGGTAAATGCAAATGCACACAATATGACATGTTAGCATGCATAACAATGCATGAGTGGTCCTATGACAGGGGGATATAAGAATGTGGCTCACAACTGCCCATGTGCCCCTGCCACAGGTGAGCAATACTTGCTACCTAGAATGTCTATGACATTTTGCAGGGCAGATGAGTCTCTATTCTTAAAAGGCCAGCAGTCACTCATGCTAGCAGTTTTGACATCTGAAGAAATAGCTGCATTAGCAGTGACAAGAGTTTCAGAGGTGTGGAGACTGTGAACAGAAGGCAGGGACAACACAGCTGGACCTTTACCTCGGGGCAGATGAGAAGCTCCAATGTGCAGTGGAGGCCCAGGAGCACTACTCCTGATGATGGACATCTGCACGTTGGTGGCCATGATATGATGCAAGTTACTGGGATGTCCCTGCAGAGTTCAAGAACAAAACAAGTCAGCTGTGTAGAAAAAAATTAGTGGCCATAGAATTACCATATCCCAACCTCAGAGACAATAAAGAGATTTTGGAGAAATACATGATGTACCAAGACTGCATGCATTAAAAGCTAAGTGGAGGAAGAGGCAGATGTTTGTACAGGATAAAGTTACAGAGACTGCTGACACTGGAAGATGTAAGCACTTCTCTGTTTCACTAGTCTGTTTTGGTGCTTGGTACTAGGGTGACAGTCACCCAGCAGCCACCCACAAAGAACCACAGAGCTGGGCCCCTCTAGCACTGGTGACATCAAGGCATAGTTTCATACCACCTCTCCAATAAATCTGAAAGAACAGCGGAAACCTGGCAAATGCTGGAACAAAATCTATTTTTTTTTTAATTCTAGACTTCTCGGGGATATTAATATAAGATAAATCCACTGAAATTGCTGCACATCCTTAGCCAGACTAATTCAAGTCCACCTAAAGGCACTTCACATCAAAACCGTGAGAAGTTTAGGAATGAGTGTTCTGACAAACTATTTTCAAACCACCAGTACTGGTCTGCAGTCAAGTTAGAGGAGAAAAATTTTCAAAAGCAGGCTCCTTCAAATTTTGTCACTCCTAGTTCAATAAGAACACAGTGAAAACCTATGAACTGCTCACTAGTCTCTTCTGATCTCCCAAAGCTGAAGAACACTGCAATAATGAATCCCAGCAGTTTCTCTACAATAGAGATTCTCCAAGTGACACTGACACAGCAGCAGCTTTAAGGAAAGACCCAGCTTCTGGGTATGGCTCTGCCATCCCAGCCTGGCTGTGCCATCTCAGTTGGATGATTCCAACAAATCAGCAGCTTTGTAAAGAGGCAGTGATAACACAGCCTGAAGTTTAGTGGTCCAAGCAGTGCTGATCCAACAACCAGTAGCACTGAATAGGGAAACCTACTCTCTTTACCTTCCCTCCTGCTGCAAAAGCCCACCTCAGCTGTACTTGTATTGATCTGACCATGCAGTGAGATGGAACAGAAAAGCCACCAGAAAAACCAGACCTGTTGCCCACTGATAGTTGCCACAGGAATTGTTGGAGCCTGTGGTATGTTGCTTTCCATGGTCACAGTCACTTGCCCAGGGACCTTTGTGGGACCTGAGAGAGTGGAGGGTGGAGCAGGAGCAATGGGCCGGCTAGGCATAGTGGGCTTCAATGGAGGCTACAAGAAATGGAAAGAGAAAAACATTGGCAACTTCAAATGAGTGCTCAGTGTTGAAGCAGCATTCTGTGGGGTCAAAGCCTGAGGAGGAAGTTTATGCAACTATGGCTAAATATTTGGAGAGAAAAGATAATGAACATTTGGTTATTCCAAACAAAAAATGGCATATTTTGTCCTGGAAATATGCAGGTTCTAGCATAGGTCATCAGTAAAATCTGTCAGGGCTATGGTATTGCCCTACAGACACTAGGTATTAACACTTAATTTTATATCCTGCAGAGAAAATGAAAGACTTCAGAAACTGATTGAAATCACTCTTCTCCTCAAAGATAAACAAAATACAACACCCTCAAAAATAATGCTGAACAGTAGCAAGTCCTCAGTGTATCAGCTGGAACAGTCAAACCCACAAGGCACTGCAGTTAGCAGAAGCATACAAGGCAAGCTTTAGGAGCAAAAGCAGGAAAGCTTTTGGTGTAATTTACTTTTTCTCAACACCAACTCATACAGATTGTATTTTTTCCCTGATGAATCCTCTCATTACCTTCATAAGTCCATCTGAAAAAGAAAGTGGCACAGCTGGAGTCAAATGTGCTGGTGGTGCTGTCACTGTCACAGGGGCAGCAGACTGGACAGGGTGGTGCTGTGTCAGCATCTGCACCTGCGGGTACGGCCGGACCACCACAGGCTCCTGCTTCTCCTCACGGGGCTGGATGGAACCACTGGGACCCATGTGCTCTCTGGGAGCAACTTCTGACTCACGACTAGATTCGTCACTCACTAGTGAAAACAAAAAGGTAACAATTGCTGACAAGTTCGCTTTAGTCACCCACTAGGTCAGAGATGAGACATCAGTAATATCTAAATTAAAGGAGTTCGCTCTTCCAATTAAACATATTCCAGTGATTAAAAACCTGGGAATTCTGACACGGCTTCTGTTGGTTCCCCTCAGAACTGATGGCCATGGGTAATGTTGGGCAACTTGCAGTTAGCTCTGAGAAGTCCATTTAAACACCTTCTTTAAATGCAGATTGACTAACTTTTCTTTCAAGTGAAAAATATTTAACTTTGTATGTAACTGCCACTAAGTCCCACATCAAAAAGTATGAGAAACACTGCATTTAATGCAGCATTTATCTGAATATCGAGCTGAAAAACAAGTATAAACCCTCCTGAAAATTAAGCTGCTCCTCCAGTCACTTCTGAAAACCTGTCACCGTGGCAGGGGCGGCAGGAGCTGGAATCACAGTTCCCACCGTATTTCCAGCTCCATGAGATGCTCCCATGTCCACTCGTCACTTCTGCTAAGAACACAGAACGACGGAGCTGAGCGGGACAAGCAGCTGCGCACAGACACTCAGCATCCAAAGGTGCATTCCCCGTTCTACCGGCGCTGTCCAGAGCCGGCAGCCGCCCTGACTCCCGCGGTGTCTTCCCCACGCGGCACCGCGGCAGCTTCCAGCTAGGCTGCCGCTGCCGGCGGTGCCACCTCGCTCCTCCCGCTCGAGGCGGAAGAGCGTGATGAACGGGGCGGGGTCACCGGGATCGCTCCCTGCCCCTGGAGCCGAGAGAAGCGGGACTAGGATCGCGCTTACCTGTGGCGGCAGGGGTGATAATCCCGGCGGAGCCACTGGTGGGAATGGGCGGCGGCGCTGGTCCCAGGGCGGCGGGAGGCGCGCCCGAACGTGGGAACTGCTGCGAGCTCATGTCACCTGCGAGAGAGCGGCGCGGCCGTTATGTCGCGACACACTCGGCCCGGCNGCCCCGCCGCGCCGCCGCGATGAGCCGCAGGGCCCGGATGTGCCCGGCAGCGCGACGGCCCCGCCGCCTCAGGCCGGGTCGTGCCCCTCTGCCCTATCCTCTCCTGCCCTGTCGCCGTCCATTCGCGATACCCCCTCTGCGGCGCCTCCGCCAGCCGGAGGCCCGTTCCCCCCCTGCCGCCGTCGCGAACTGAAGCAGCGGCCGCCGCCCCCTACCCGCAGCCCTTCCTTAGAGCCACCCCCGGCTCGCAGATCTGGGCGCTGCCGTGC